>JAUJYV010000036.1:0-165604 GCA_033995625.1 Ophyiulus pilosus | reverse complement strand
ATGCAGAGAATGGAGCATTCGAGAAACATTTGCTTCGAATTGATATCAGCCAGCAACTAGTCTGGCAAACCTGCAACACACTATTTCCGAAAGCTGAACACTAGATCTATAAAACTAAGGATTGATTTAACTAGGGCGTTTTTTTGGAAACTCTGTCATTATATTAAGAAAACTAAAGTTTAGTTTTTGAGATTTCTGAAAGAAACTGTGTTCGGCATTTATAGCACTTTATTGGACCTACTTTTGTGGTTTGGTTTTTCGTGAATCAATTAAGTATTTTAAATTTTAATACGGGCTTCAAACTGATTTTTCCCATATTTGGCAACCACGGATAAAGATGAAGTTAGCGCACATTATTTATTATTACTATTAATTAAAGCAATTTATTTACTTTTTGGTGCCACTGTACATGCATAAACTGTGATATTTCCATGATGTGTTTTTTTCAGTGTAGAGACATCCATTTAAGGCAAATTTTAGTTGTCCACCTTATACGCAGCCATATAGCATGAATGGGCACTTTTGGTTCTACGTTTTCGTTGCATATCTTTTATAAACAAATTGTGTCCTAAGACGAAGTACATACCGTGATCCTTCCCCGAGACCTCTGCTGCTTGAAGAGCCGGGTTTTCGCTGCTTTCCAAAATATGCAAATAGTGGATTGGAACACTTTCAGCATGAAGTTCATTCCGGTTTTCACATTGAAGTTAACACGTCGCTCATTGGTAATGCTTCTTCCTCGTTAATTATAACTAAAATTAGAAGCAAAAGTATAAATTATACATTGCATTTTATTTACGTGTTTTGGAGTGCCAAAAGCTAATATTGCAATATTGAAGGGATGTGTTATAAACATTTTGAATCCAACAGCATGTTGAACGATGAACTTGTTATGCATGATAGGACGTCTTCAAGAAGGGGGAGTCTGCAGATATGTGGACGCTATTCAGATGGGAGGATGGGGGAGGGGGTATAGCCATTCTGAATGCGACGCCGCCTGCGATCTCCCCCAGGCCACTCTGGAGAACATGCTGCAGTTCATCACTGAAAACATCGAGGTAAACCACGTACACTCATCGGAAACCACAAGCCCGTTGGTCATAAGGTTACTTGGCACCCTAAGCAAAACCTAATCCTCCCCTTCCCTCATAATCCTCTCCTATTCCCCCTCCACTCCTCTTGTTCCCCCTCCCCTCTTATTCGCCCCTTATCTCCTCTTATTCACCTCCCTCTCCCATTCCTCCTCTCCCCCAAACCCTCTCTTCCTCTTCCCCCCCTCACCCTCTCACCCTCTCTTCCCCCCATCCTTCCCTTCTCCCATTCCCCTCTCCTCTTATTCCCCACTTTATCTCCTCTTGTTCCCCTTCCTCTCCCAAAACCCTCCCCTCCTCTTCTCCCGTTGCGTTTTAAACAGCTGTTTCGTCTATACTCCAATATATATACGAACACGCTGGTGTCTATAATTGGCAGTTCGACGTGATCTACTGGACGGGAGACATTCCTCCTCACGACGTCTACAACCAAACCAAAGACAGGAATCTGGCGGTGAACAGGCCGATATCATCAAGACCTACATTGCCGAACCCATCGTGTATCCGGCTGTCGGAAACCACGAAGCGGAACCCATCAACAGGTGATCACCACCGTAATATAAACGCAGTTGTGTTTTTCGGGGTTAATTACCGCGTATTTGTGTGCAAATCTAACTATCCTTAAAAACTAAAATACACCTCTTTCAGCAAATGAATACCTAAATTTTAAAAAAAACGGCAAAAGTGCGGAGTGACATTTTAGACTCAATATATAGACGGAACAAACGTACAACAAAAGGGAGAAAACATGAGGAAAAAACGAGAAATAAACACAGAAAATCACGTTGTTGTTGGTGGTACATAAAGCAACGCAAATTTCACCATTTTATGATAAAATAAGGCTCGACGGCCTTAACTTCCCATAAAAAAATACTAGAAAATCACAAATGATAGCAATTCCTAGTTAATGGTTAATTTACACTTAGACAGTTAAATATCAGTCCAGTCTCCGTTCAGTGTCAAAACATGTAAAAACCAAGTGTGGCATGGAAAGGTACTTTTGGCAGTCAATTAATTGGCCATGGTAACATCCACCAAAATGGTGTTTTCCAAACATTGGGCAAGATTTGAAGCCTGAACTCCCTCCCCTCTTCCCATTTCTTTGGAAGATCCTACGATGCGCGGGTCCGTTGTTTGAACATTCGGTACAGACAGTTGTATCGATCGCAATATCGTTGTCTTTCAAAATCAATAATTGCAGCTTGAATTTGCCTCCACCAGAGGCCGTTTCATCCCTCGAGACCCTCCATTCCACGTTTGCCTCCATCCCTTCAATCCATATTTCCATTTCTCCTTCAGTCGATCCGCAGCAGTCGGCTGGCGAGGAACATCGATCCGCCATTGGCCGTTGTTGGTAACCACGTTCTTATCCTTTAAGTTCGTCCATGGTGCCATTCTTAAGTCGTCCCGTACTGCTCCTCCTCGATGTGTCTTTCAGTAACGATGCAATAGCAGTCCTCGGTTGACTTGAATGGATCTTCGTCGCCGCAGTATCGTTCTCCAGCGTTTCTGTACTGGCAATGCAACGACAGATAGGGATGGCAGTACTCGTCGCAGTATTACGTCGCGTAATAGAAGGCAACGATGCAAAACGATGTTCCTTCTAAGTCGCCATCATGTCTTCGTCCTTCGTCTTGATTTCTTTGGCTTTCGTCGTCGCTGATACGAGTAGCATTCCGTCGTTTCAAATCCTGTGTACCGGGGACGACGTACTTCCTGCGGCATCGTGGACCGTGGACTCCGACGAGCAGGTGCTCGGACTCGGCATCCAACATCCGATCTTGTCTTCGTCCACCGTCGGCGGTAACGAAATCTACCCCGGACTGTTGTACAAAGGTACGTGCTATTTTTATCGATGCGCGACTGCATGATCTGGTCAGATATGGTCATACTATGTAGGGCGTCAAATGGTGATATGGCACATTGTCTTATATAGTCATCGGATGGATATGTGTACGCACTTGTTTTAACGTGATATGGCAAAACTTGCATTTCATTTCTGGTATCGTTTAGATATGGTACAGGTACTGGCCATATATGTACACGGTTATGAAGAGTGACGTGCTAAACCTGTTTTAATTGCTGGTTAGTTTATCTTTAAAACATCTTCCAAGTATGACTTATCACGTCAGAAACTGACTATTATATGTACAGGTCATTTCAGGCAGAGTGAGGAGAGTTACTAAATTGGCAGATTGCGCGTAAATAACGCTGCCCAACTTGGCCAGGTATGGCGATATGTGGGGTGTGAAATGGTGATATGGCAAAGTATTCGCACGTCTTCGCTCGATTTGATACGGTCGAGTGACAACGGCCAGCCTACGCGGATATGGTAGGAACGCGACAAAACTATGGGCAGTTTATCTTTAAAACAACGCCAATACATGGCAACACGTCCTAGCGTGACTGATGTTGGAAACTGGCCATATATACATATATATGGACAACGTTGAGTAAGACGCGTATTTCAATTGACGCGCTTCAACAATGCCAGTTGTGGCGATATTAAGCCCGATATGGGCCATGTACGCAGTTGTATTTTGAATCTCACGTGATGTATGGCCTCAGTGGACACCAATAGCGACAAAATGAGCTCAAGGATATCAATTCGAAGCCACATTTGCACGCAAAAAACATCGATAACACGAGTCGAAATAAAGAGCGATCAATAGATATATACGCGTGTGTGTGGTTTGCCGTTATTAGTTATTTACGTAACCAGCCTAACAAGTTGGGCAGCGAGAAGCCGAGTTTAACGAATTAAGAAGGTGAGAAGAAGCTCAACAAATGCGTTAAAATGTATCGAGCAGCGCTCACAACAGGCTGTTGTTTGTCTCTTCGTATATTAATATGTATACGACGAAGCCAGCAGTCCACCCGTGCCAACAAAAAGCAATTAGAAAGCGTTAAGTTTATTGCGGCAATCGAGGCGTGCGAACGAGCCGTGGCCTAATTAAACAGGTGCGTGACATTTAGCCAGAGTGAGAAATGACAAGCCCACCTCCCTCACCGCGCTCACCACGCTCACCACCCTCAACACGCCAAACAGGGGATCAACAAATCACGGTCAATAAAAAGACGAATGTGGGGCACTGGAACGACATTTCCACGACCCAGTTCCACTCAGTAGGGACCGGCATTAAACTATATAGGTCACATTACCTAGGAATGGTGCGCTTCATATTGCACTGGCCTATTGCAAAAGGGGGGATGGTTTAAGGGCAATTGGTGGTGTCTTAGGACCGTTCCATGTTTATGATCCTAAAAAGGTCGGATCACATCATTTAAACATTCCCCTTTATACATATGTATATGGCCAGTATATTTAGTCTCTGATTAAAGGATATTCTAAATTCAGTCCCGAAGTTAGCCCATCGTGTGGGCAAGCTTTAGGACGGGGCGTTTTTCGAGGGCATTCTCCGAGTTAGAGGTCCGATAACATTGCTGGTCAAACATGGCTTTCGTGTCCACGTATGGAGTTAAGTTCCCTCTCCTGTAGCCACATTTTACGGTATAGTTAATTTTAAACCCTACGTGAACCGAGCCATATTACACGTGGTATATGGCCCTATAAAGAGTATATATGGAGAAACCTTTAGCATTTATGGCCCCACACGGGCATATATCGCCATAGTTGCGGGATGTCCAAGGGAATCCTATACTCTAATAACGAAGCAACATTAGTTAACGTGGCGTATATATGCGTGCTTTCTTGCCCTTGATGCAGTCAGAACATATTAGGGCCCCCACCATCTACAGCAACAAATATGGAGTAGCGCGCATGCGCATTGACGTGGTATCGATCCTGTTGTTCTCATTTTCCACTGGTAACATCCATATCGGTCTCTCGGGTGACTCAAACAGTCATTTGGATTCGTGTTTTTCTGGGCCACGGTCACTTACTAAAAATAGAAGAGCGCAGAAATAAAGAGGGCCGCCCGAAAAGAAAGGGCCTCTCTTACCAGCCACGTACATGCGCGTGCCCTTATCGATTGAGCCCTTTTCAGATGTCTAGATATCTTCCGTAATAAAAGTTCAAACAACCCGTGCTAATGAGAGGCGTTAAACGAGGGGTTCTTCACCTCGTTCGTGCCAAGGATGCCAATGGACCCTTTTCGGAATGGGGTGTTGCCAATGTTCCTTAATAGTGTTTTGTTTTTTTTGCGGTGAAGTTTATGCGTAATATAGGGAAGCTTTTGTAGGTTGCGGGGAAGCTTATGCGTATTGCGGAGAAGCTCGTGTGCAATGCAGGGAAGCTTTATGTCTAACGCAGGGAAGCTTATGAGCATTGCAGAAAAGCTTTTGTTCAATGTAGGGGGAGCTTATGTGAATTGCGATGAAGTGTTTTTAATAAAGGTAGTCCACTTTCATGTTATGACACCCCGAATGATGATTGACCCTTTTTTCCAACTAATTCAGTGTTAATTTCGGCGATTGGCAATGGTACAATCGACGGCTTCCTCATCAAATCGACAAAGACCCGAGATGGAAGTTCGATCGGTCATTTCCGGTTGCCTCGTCACCCATCATCGTCGTCGTCATCGGACATGGCGGTGTGCCCAGGTTTCGGCCATATTGCTCATTCCAAGGCGTCCTTCGTCAAGAATTCCACGAGGACGATCTTCTGGACATCCGAAGACATCGGACGAACGGATGCAGCCAACATCACGTAAGGCGACCGCTTCTATTACATTTTCACAGTCTGCACCAAACCACGCGTGAACCACTCATTCGTTTGTCCATTGTATAGAGTTTATGTTCTACGAGATGGAATCTGGTTCCAGACGTCCATCCTCGTCCATGGACCTCAAGACGGTAACTGCATTTTTTTTGTAATTGAAAGCGCCAGAATTTACTGAAATTTCTCTCACACTTTCAATTCCTAAGTGTGAAATCTTAGGAAATCCCAGGCAGCAGAACAGGTGGTAAAAAGCATGACGAACTCTGATTTGAATGAGTACCACGTGACTCATTAGAGAGAACGAAATGACCGTACTTAAAATCGCATTGACCACACGACAGATGCTAATCCGTGACATACGCCTATGCGGTAAATGGGCAGCGCGCGCGCGCGTGTGTGTGTGAGATGGGAGGGGGGGGAGGGGGTTCGTTAACCCCCCCCCCCTCCTCCTCCTGGCTTAATGGGCTGTTAATGCGACACGCCATCGTTCCATGCTAAATTGACTCCACTCGTTCTTTCTCCCCTCCGTTCGTTCGCTCGATGCAGTTAGTTATTCCCAACTAAATCAATTATTTAAACAATGTTTCTCTTCTGAAAAAAACAAACGCGTAACACGCCAAAGACTGCGTGCGTAGGATGTCAAATACTCCGGGGGAGAGGAAAAAAGGGGGTAAAGGTGGAGCGGGAGAAATGGACGAGGGGTAAATCGGTAATCGATGTAACAGGCTGCTGCTGCTACAGGGCGACTTTTATTCTTGTACGTCGTACTACTGCTGCTATTCAAACATTTTTATACAAATTATCCTCTATTTTTTAGTATATTAACTAGGAATACTCGTTTTCTCATTTTGTTTGAAATATAACATTCGTTTTATAATCCCTTAAGAAAATTCCCAACTTTTTCACTGGAAATATTATTTAGACAGAAATTTCTTTACATATTTCTCGACATTTTTGAGGAAATTTCATTAATATAAAGAATAATGACAACGAGATGCTCCGAGTAAAACAACCCATACCAATTTTAGGAACCATTCTACTCTTAATCAAATCTCCCACTCGGAGATGTGGAGAACTGCATGGACATTAAAAACAAGACGAGAGGATGTTGGTTTTAGGCAATTTCACACTATTATACGCCACCATCTTAAAATCGATCGTTCGTGATATCCGGAAAGTGAGAAGGAAATCGAATACGATTAATAAGGAATCAATGACCTCATTGTTTACGAATAATCCATACAATTAAATAAGATAACGAAAGAAAGTAGCGTAGAATTAAAAACTAAACACTCGTTCTCGGGTGGGTAAATTAAAGACAAGCCTAAGTCGAATATCTTCAAACATCGGACCTAGTTAAGTGTGAGAGTGGGACCCACTTCTCCGCGATGTAAATTTCTCTTTGACATTTCCCCAAACAGGATGTCATCGTTATTCGTCCACAGACGGAGGAATCATCCAAAGTGCGCATTTCCCGAATGATTTCCCCAACTGTTCCGAACACATTCTCATCTTGGCCGTGCCGGAAGACTACGCGCTTCATTTACAGGTAAGAAAGAGGCTTCTTCTTGAAGAGGATGCACAGCGGAAACTTCATTTGCGAATGACCTTTTTTCACTTCTCAAGTTCCAAGAGGTGAACTTGTTGTACAGCAAGATGCCCGAATGCAGCAAGGAGTACATCGAAGTGTCCGTGACTGACCAAAACCGCGTTTGGTCCAGGGAAAAGCTATGCGGCTACTTGGAAGGTCACCAGAAGCTCAAGAGGTTGAATTTCATCGCTCAACAGGAAGCAATCATCATCAGGATGAAAATACAAGAGGGAAGCGCCTTCGAAGCGACGCACTACGTCTTAGACAAAAGAAAAGGTAACCGAACATTTCAAAACTTCCTCGCGGCAAATGCGCATATTTCGAATTTCACGTCTTTTTCCACCTTTATTTCCGGTTAGGTTGCAACAGTACCGCGACAGCATCATCCGGCATCGTTACGAGCCCCGCTTTCCCCTCCGGATATCCCCCTGGCCTCGACTGCTTTATTCTCATCCTCGTCCCCCCAAAACACACCCTCGCTCTTCGCCTTCGCCACCTCGAGTTTGACCACCCCTCCCTCTCCCCCTCCCCCTCCTCCTCCTCCTCCTCTTCCTCGTGTGACGATGCTGACTTCCTCTTAGTGACGTCATCGTCTTCGCCCATCGACGACCGTCGTTTCTGCGGGCGTTCCGAACTTCACCCCAGGGGATTCAGCACCCTTTTCACCTCTGGCAACACCCTACTGCACTTTCACTCCGAATGGTCGAGTGCCGGATGGTCAGTCGATGGGGCCGGTTTTTTGCTCGATTACTTCATATTGGGTCCTTACTGCGACGACGATGACAAGAACTCGGTCCTCAGGATGAACTCCAGCAACGGAACGACGATGGATGCGATCGAGCTGTGGGAGGCGAAGTGCATGGAAGTGACGTCAATGGCGAGAAACGGATTTACGTTGCGTTTGCGCGTTTCTGGTCTGCCACCAGCATCCGTCGTCACTCCTCAGATGTATATGACCACCAACTCGGGTAACCATTTTGCTTAACTCGTCTTCTCTTAACCTTTAACCCCGTAATTAAAGCCCTTATTTCCTTGCCGACAGAGACCATATCCACTGTTCTCAATTCCCACGGTTGCTTCGATGGATTTCTGGAAGTGGTCCTGAACAATGGAAATACTTGGACCTTGTGTGATGTGGACAAGTCCGTGGACTTGGCTCTGGGGATTCCCGCATCCAGAATATCCTTCATCCGCATTGTCAGACACGTGTCAGATGCCCGTCCTGCCCTCGAGGTGTCCTCCTCCCCCGAACGCTGCGACGTGGGCTGGGTGTCCTCTCCGGACTTCTGCTACTTGCTGGTGGAGGAACCGTTGTCTTGGACGAGGGCCGCGAACTCTTGCATCGAGTTGGGAGCCCAATTGGTCTCCGTAGGCGATCACAGGACCCAACTCATGTTGGATAACTTGATGAAGGGAAGCAGGTATCTCGAAGGAACCTTCTTTTCTAACAATTGCGAGTTTTCCAGCTGCCCCTGAACGACGGCAATCACCGCAAGCTCCGATGCGTGCGTGGTTTGCCGCCTTTCGAGGGGCACAGAGTCCATCGAGTCCTCCCTTAAAACCTTCGCGGATTCTTTTAAGGTCATCGAACGAGGACGTCGCCTACTGGACAGGAGGAAACGACCGTCACGTCGAGAATTCTTACGAATGGACCAATGGCAGAAGCGTTAGTTACACGAGTAAGTACACATTAGCACTCGTCATCAGACTACAATAAAAAGTTGACGAAATATTGTCGTTACCAGATTGGTTCAAAGGATGGCTTCAGTTCAACAACTACAACCGGCAACCGAGTGACGACGGACTGTCTGACCAAGACTGCATCGAGATGCGGAGGTCGTTTCTATACCCCACCAAGGGCACTGGTCGAACAGAGGGCTATTTATGGAACGATCGTGATTGCTCGGTGAGCAATCCCTTTATTTGCGAGAAGCTCAAAGTCGGAGGTAGATAGTTTGTCGTCATTAGTCCATCGCCCTCTTATTGGCAACTCCATTCACCATTCTTTACCGTTCTCGCATCCTTATAAAAGCTCCGATTGAAGTCAAGTCCGTGACCCTCTGCAATCGGACGGTGGTGTTAACGTCCCAAAGATCGAGCCAAGTCATCACCAGTCCGGGATTTCCAGCTTCCTACTCCAATAATGTGGATTGTACGGTCAACATAGAAGCTCCGTCACGATACAGAATTGTTGTCACGTTTTCGACTTTCGTATTGGAAGAAAGCCATCCGTAAGTTCACAAATTCTTGTTTAGTTATTGTTCTTAACTTTTTGACAAACTGTTGCCTAGTTTTCGTTGACAACTTGTTGCAGACTTATCGTAAACCACTTCTTGCCTTAATTTGTTATCTTCGCAGCTGTCAGTATGATTACCTGGAGATGAAGTCGTCTACCGAAGAAGCCATTCGTTTTTGTGGCGACTGGAGCAACAGACTGAAGTTCCTGCGACAGAAAAGCAACAGCAACAGATTCCTCATGAGATTCGTCTCTGACAACTCCCACACCTATTCTGGATTTGTGGCAGATGTCCACTTGGAAGAAGGTCCGGACATCATTTTGTAGCATATACGAACGAGTAAACGCAGATGCGCATTAATGCATTTATTAATTCTATCGTAGAACAACAACTTTGTGATGGTAATCAGCATAGTTACGACGGTCATTGTTATTGGATAATGACAACTCCAGCTGTCACGTGGTACGCGGCCAATCAGCAATGCGCAATCATGCACGTATGTATTTTCAAGTTTCCGCAGACCCTCCAGAGATCCGATACCGTACATAAAAGTGGTTAACTTCTGTCATTCCCCGCCGCTCGGTTAGAGTCACTTGTCCAGCGTGGTGTCGAGGGAAGAAGAAGCCTTCCTAGCTGGCAGAATCATCGAGGGCGGTTATTTCGCAGAAGGGCCATTCTGGTTAGGGGCATTTAGAACTTCTCCGACGACTTCTTGGACGTGGACAGACTCGAGCTCGTTTTCATACGCAGGTAAGGAAAAGAGTAAATCTCTCGTTAGTTCGACATCCGTTGAAACTCCGCATTGTACAGAAACCAAGTTGGACGTTCCTTTCGCCGATGAGGAATACCCTCTGGAGATGTGCTTGTCCTGGCAATGGCTAACAACGAACCAGAAGCCAATCCTCCAATGGGTGGACACAGAATGCAACGCTCACGGAAGTTACATTTGCAAAAAGAAGGCTGAAAGTAAGAACCGCTAGGAGAATCCATTCTCGTAAATTCGTCCCGCTTCAACATCCTCCTTTCAAATTCTTTACAACAGCACTGGAAGAAAACCTGAACGACACCATCAAAGAAGAAAGCGGAAACATAAGCTCTCCTTTGTTTCCTTCCAATTACGCCAATAATCTGCACTACACCATCACCATCCTGGGGCCTCCCAAGACCAGAATCTTAATCAAATTTCTCTATTTGGATCTGGAATGGCAAGAGGAATGTCTGTACGACTACGTTGGATTGCACGGTTCGGAACTGAGGAAGATGGTCAGATTCTGCGGATCTGATGGCAAGCGGGATGACAAGTAAGCCAACGCCGACGATAAGCCTTACGGTATTGTTCGTCGTAAACCGATTACCAACTGTTGACACTAGATTGTATTTCTTCCAGATGGGAGTACGTGTCAGAATCCAATGTTGCCCACTTGACCTTTCACTCGGATTTCTCAGAATCTGGAGGAGGTTTCCTCGCTCGCTACAAGATGGTGGACGTATCCGGATGTCCATCTAGGACTTTGATGAACGTCGAGAAGGGCATTCTGAGCAGTGTCAACTATCCAGACTACTACTTAAATTCGATGGATTGCGAGACTGTCGTCCGAATGCCTCCCGATCGTTGGACTTGGGTGCAATTCCAAAGATTCTCCGTTGGATTTGGGAACGGCGGTGACCTCACGAGGGACATTTGCACGGACGACTTCGTCACTCTGTCTATGTGGGATGCTCGAGATTCGTTCTCGAAGAGGTCTTCGGAAGATTCCTCCGTGATAAAACTTTGCGGCAATTTGACGCGAGACTCTCACAACATGGGTTTCATGAGCGAGGAGCGAACGTTTCGTCTACAGTTCCACTCCGACACTCAAGGTCGATTCGAAGGGTTTCTGGCACGGTTTGTGGCTCGTAAGTATTCATCATCGACGAACCTCTTTCAAAAATTAACCACATAAAGAGTTTTGTCTTACCTTAGTAATAGTTGGAAATCCCGAAGAACTGGACTAACGTCCTTTTAACGGTTTTTGTTCCTCGGCATCCTCGACATCCGGTAGTGATTACAAGTTGTCTTCGGGCAAGAGGTGCAAAACCGCACTACCGATGTGGCACAAAATTGCGGTCACGTTGTACGGGGTAGCACGCAGAATCCGGATGAATCCGCAATGAATCCGGAGTACGCACAAACTGATGAAACAGTTCAATGTCCGCACCATGGCGAGGCACTCCAGATGTCGCACACACTCCAAACGTACAAAAGCAGTCGTTAAACTTTGGATGTAGCCAATGGGAAAAAGTCAAATTTCTGAAAAGTAAACGAAATAAAAATATCAATAAATTATAGTTAAAAACCTAGAAACATAAAGCAAAATTTATTGCTATAAATGAGGCTCCCAAGAACATTTGCGGTTAGTCATTGCGTAAGGGAAGATATCTCGATACGGGTTAGAACAACAAACGAAACATTAGAAATTCATCGATTAGACATTAGTAAACCGTCATCCGCATTAATGGTAAAGAGGATTGCACAAACCCCGAGATCTAAATTTGGGCATTATCTTTGCAGTGACTTCTCCCACAATCGAAACCGTCGACACTCTCTACCCCAATTCGTTCGGTCCAATCAACCGCTTGAACTACCCTTTATCTACCGTTCCAACGAGTGCCAACGTCACCCGTCAATTGGTGGCGCCTCTCGGCTACATCATCCAGATCCGGGCCGAAGGAATGATGACGATGCCATCGGAGGATGACTCAAGAAACAACGGTTCTTGGTGGGGATGCGAAGATTGGTCTTTCGAGCTGAGCGACCCTTACTCCGCCTTGCCCCCCACAGTGCTGTGCCCGCTAGAAAGAACCAACGCGACGGAAGTGATATGGATGAGATCGTATTTCAACGTTATCACCATTCGGGAACTGACCGGAAGTAGTAGTATTCCACACGACGACGACGTCTTGAAGATCACGTACGGAGTCCTTAAAGGTAAGCTTGACCATTCCCAGATGATAAGAGGCAATAGATCACCGATGCTAAACTTTTGTTTCGTAGATCCTCGATTTCAGAACAAAACGGCAATGATGGTGACGATGGCCATCCCCTTCTGCCACCCTCACGCCTGTCTCCACGGAGGACAATGTTTGCATTTGGATGGTAAAAACGGATGTCGATGCCATGGCCATTTTACTGGTAAGTCGATATGTTAAAGAAGTTGTAGAAGAAGTTGTTGAAGAAGTTGTTGAAGAAGTTATTGAAGTTAGTATATTTGGCGTTTTCAGGTGCATTCTGTCATCTGACAGTATGCGATTTCAACCCTTGCATATTCGGAACTTGTAACCTGACCGCAGAAGGCCACTCTTGTGTCTGCGCGCGAGGATACGGAGGACCTCGTTGCGAAATCAAGCTAAATCCTTGCGGCCAAAACCCTTGCGGAACCAGAGGTGCTTGCATGGTGCAAGAAGATCGCTTCACTTGCAGATGTCACATTTGGTGGCAAGGTAAGTCCAATTCCATCATCCAATGGTACGACTACGTGCGACAACGACATATTTCATCGTTTACGCTTCTACAGGTCCGATGTGCGAGCAAAGAGCTGCTAAGATTCCCTACAAGCCTCTCAGCAAACGCATGTTGGAGGAACCGTTTTGGCTGGGATTGATTACAGTATTCGTGGTTTTGGCTGTCTTGGGATTGGTTTGGTGCATCAAGAGGAAATTTGCTGATAAATTGGAGAAATTCATAGCTGAAGAAATTGAAAAAAGCAAACAAAGTAAGGGGAATTTTTAGTTTCGACAAAGTATGTTGAAAATAATAATAATAATAATAATAATAATACTACGATTAAATTCTCGATGCTATATTTTTTTTAAAAGCTGTGCATAAACGATGAATTCTCGCCATATATATTTTTAGAAATGTTAGACTCGCTGTAGAAAAATGTTTAGAAAAACTTAATTTATCAATTACTGAAATTGTAAGTTGCTGGAAAATGTTATTAGAGAATAAATGCTACCAATAAAGTCGTGGCCTGGTCTGAATTTTTAGCATAACTCGTATGAAATTTTGTTTCTAAATCATAATCACTAACATTTTGGTAGATGGAGTAAAAATGTCCGCGTTCTGTTGTTACGTAATATTTATGAAGAATTAAGAGCCGATTTTTTGCTGTGTCTCTTGCAGATCAGTCTTGCAAATCCAGTAAACGCCATTCCATCCGTGATCAGGGCAGTCCGGTGTCTCTCAGTCCGCAAACATGTCCCAGATCCCTCTTCAGCCGCATCGGCTTACGAAAGCACAGCATGTTAAGTTTGGACAGCAGCGGCAGTAGCCCGAATTACCACGAAAACAGGAGTTTCTCCTTCGACGATATCATCAAGAAAAGCGACAGTCAGAAGAGGCTGGACAAACGCAGTCAAAGTCCAATCCAGCAACAGCAACAGCAGCTAGACAAGAAAGAACTGCTGCATTCGCTGGTGGCTCCCCCGTTGGGATCCGTCAAAGGTCGTCGCATGAGCCTGGACGAATTCATCCAGATGAGCGAGAAAAGAATCCTGGAGAGAAAAAATTCCAGAGATACCACTACGTCTTCTGACAGCGAAGGAGTCAGCGAGGAGACCAGCTTCAGCAGTGCCGCCGCAAATCGCCAAGCCTTCCGGAAGAGGGTCAACTTCGTAAGAACTCTGGAGAAAATCGATTCGGTCAGTTTTGAAAATGAAAGAGATGAAGATCCCGCCGAGGGCGGGACTCCCATTGGTTTAAACCGAGATGACTTTTGTGTTGGCAGGAATAACGCCGATGACCACCTCTCGGAAACAGGATCTTCGTGCTCTTCCAAGATTTCCGGTCTGTACGAAATCCCAGAGTCCGTGTTTTCCGACTGCAGCGCCACAGATTCAGATTTTAAGCAAAACGCCAGCGACCAGCGTACCAACTGTTGCTCCAGCGAAGAAGCGGATAGCTCTTGGACATCGTCGGACCTCCTGAAGAGCGCTGCCAGATCGGAAATCAGAGCGGAAATCCACAAAGTGCCCAATGACTCCGAGGCGCCCGTTGTGGCCAATGTCCTCCCGACCGTCAGCGGCTTGGAAAAACGTTCATGCTGCAACCGGGCGGCGTCCTGCGACCGACCTGGAACCCCTCTGCGGGACCGCCCCAGAGTGGACGAAGAGGCTTGGGTCAAACGATGCTCTTCTTTAGACACCAACGAAGATCTTTTCTCCAAACCGAGGTTCGAGGACGAGATCCCTCGCTGGTATCACGCATCCACCATGTCCACCAAGTTGGATCCCTTCGACATGAAAGCAGTTAGAGCTGTCGATCGTCTCGGCGTCAAAAACGGCCTGGCGTTCCAAGACGTCCTTCCCAAGCTTCATCCGCTCGGAAGACCGGGGTCTCCCATTCCCAGTCCACATCAGAAGATGGAGGTGTATTCTTTCAACGCTCCAGATCAGCTTAGACCTGAAAAGGAAAGAGGGATTCCCACCATCCAAGTATTATCCTCTCCTCCAGGAGCGGAGTCTCACCCCAAAGAATACTTGTCCCCACGACAAGAGAAGACAGTGTTTCCAGAGTTTCCGGCACCCATCATCACCATCACTGCCAGCAACGTCAGCTCTTGCGAATCAGACACCGACAGTCCGACGAAAACAACCGCGAGGATGCATTACCTCAGCCCCTTCGATGTGATCCGGCAAGGGTCCGCAGAGAGGTCAACATCTTTGTCGAACTTGAGTTCTTCCGGATATTCCTCCATGGCCAGTCCAGGTCCTTCTCGCTGCAACTCCAACAGCCCTTTGTTCGGTACAGATGTGGAAGGCGACAGTCCCATCTACCGTCTCTCGCCGACAAATCTCTGTCGAAGACAGCAGCAGCAGAATCGCCCCATGGGTCTCAACGTTCCGTGTCCCTCCTCCAGCCCCAAGCACTGCCAGGGGACTTTACGGTCAAATGCAGATGCAGGAGCTAAAAGAGCCAGACCGCCCCTCTTGAGGGCCATGTCCGTAATGCGCAAGAGATCAGACAGCGAAACCACCGACGAACAAGCAGAACCAGGAGCCCCTCACGAAGATTCCAACGACGACGAGGGCATCGGAATGGACCACATCGACTTCAAAATACACCACGGAGAGGTGACCAGCGCCAAGGACCTGGAACTGTACATGGGAGCTCCATCGGAAATGGAAGCGGCCAAGACGGACAGGCCAATGGACTGTGGACAAGAGTTTGTATGCCCGGCCATCGTGGTACAGACGCTTCTACAGAACGAAGTGGACGGCAGAGACCGTTGCTGGAAGTTTGCGAGGAGAAGATCTTTCCAGCGGAAGCTCAGTCCAGTGAGCTCCAGAAGCGAAAGCCCGATGAGCGACAGGGGGTGTCAGGAGAAGTGCGCAGGAGGTGAAGCCAGCATCGGTGACACGGACGATGTCTTCGCGGGACCGGCCTCTCCGGTCATCGAACTGAAACCTCCACCTTCGGCTCAACAGCGTAAAGCCATCAGGAGGAAGGATAAGTCGCAGCCGCACAAATCAAAAACCAGAGTCAAATCTCCCGGAGAGGTGCCCAAAGAATTATGTACCTCGTCGGCTACGTCGGCGAAGAAGTCTCCCAAGAGGAGGATCAGAGTGCAGAATTCCATGGACGCAGATTCGTCGTCGAGCGATTCCTCGTCGTGCTCCAGTGCCAGGCTCAAGGAGCTGAGGTCCGCCAGAATGGAGAGCAACAACCCCTCGGTCCACCGCAAGCGCAACGTTACCCGATGCGATTCCTTGCCTCTGCCCGTGAGGAAGCCCTCCAGAGCGGACAACAGACTGGACGTCAACCGCGTCGCAGGAGCGTCCATCGAAGAATGGCCACCCTTGTCCGCTTCCGGGATGATAGGGGCCAGGGAACGGGATGACGAGTAAGTTGCTTCGATTCTGGTGGAATGGATGTGAAAGGTCCCAAAAGGATAAAAGCCCCGTGGCTACCATGATCGAAAGCAATGAAAGCAGGATTCTTGCGGTCCAATGATCTGTTTGACGTAAAGTCTAAGCAAGTTAACTACAATATGCCAGAGACCCCATTTTTTAACAACTCTTTTAGAGTGCCCATTCTCAAATTTCTTCTTTTTACAAGCATATCTAAATGTTCCGTTTTCTTTCAAAAAAGAGTATTCGAAGAAGCTGGTTGCCACCCTCTGGAAGACATCGGCTATTCCACTGTCAACCGATGGAAAGCCGACCGTCGCCAACCAGAAGTCGATTCTGAAACGAGGTAAGAACCTCGAAAGCTCGTCACGGTTGGTTGGGTTTAAGGGCCCACAGGCATCCATTCGTGTCAGTAACTTTCTGTTTGAACCGTTCACAGCGAATTCAGCGAAGAAGACTCTGGTAGCGAAGTGTCCTTCTACTTGAGGAATAACGAAAGACTGGAGAAAGCGGAAAGTAAGCGACTGTTGAGTCCCGCGCGGTTAAGTCCCGACATGGCCATCATCTGCTACAGCGGAGGAGGATTCGGCCGGAAGTGCTCGGAGGACGATGACTGAAACAGGAGGTCGTCGCTACGAGATTGCGATAAAACAATCATCCACATATCATATAAAACTATCTTTTTTTCAAATTCTATTTTAATGGCTCCTATTGAGCGTCTGTCCATTTTGACGAGACCCAAGTCGGCGTAACGTATACACTTTTTTGTGCGTAACGTTTTCTTCTCTATTCTCTTCTCTTTCTACTGTTTGTAATACTGTAAGCAGCACCTCTGCCTGTTCTCAAGGTTTACTGCGCACCTTATCCGCTTCAATTTTATAAGAAAATGACAATCTAGACGTCGTAACCCCAGCAATAAACCTCCGAGTGAAACTTTTACCGCAATACCGCGAAACCCTTTTGCGCATTCGGTGTCTCGCAAAGGGCCCAGGGAGAACATAAAATGTTTCTCGCAACGAACCTAAATTCCCATGACCTTACCTAACCCATCTCTCCTACAAGAACTTAAGTGTGGGCCATGTGGCGGGAACAAAGATTAGTAGGAGTAACCTTCCTCGTTTGTTAGGGCTAACCTGGGACACGCAGAATAATAGGGTCAACTTAATTTGGACACACGGTTTATAAGGCAAATCTAGGATGGACCAAATAAGGGCCAATCGGGAATGTAAACGTTTCATTAGACCCAAACATTGAGTACAAGTTTGAGTATAAGGGCAGGAGAGACAGGTTAAGTAAGTGTAGGGAAAGTTAATAAAAATTAATTCGTACTCGATAACTAAATTACCTCTACTTAATGTAACTTCCAAACTAATTTCTTCTAAACCCCGTTGACAATAACCCGCCCATTTCAAGATGGCGTCTTAAACTCGTACTAAACTGATTGCGTAATAGCATGGAATTTTTCTGTAATTATAGTATAAATCGATGATAATAATACGTTGAATTTTTCAAAGACATATCTGAATAAATCTTGAAAGACGTTATATTTTTGACTATATGTTACATTACTACGTCGGTTACTCGCGTATTCAAAAGTGTCGGACATTTGCATTTTTGAAATCTACCAAATTGACTCGTGTAATAGGCCTAATGGCCCCGCTCGTGTCGAGTTTCGTAATCTGACCATAAAACTTAATATAAACAACTTATAATGACGGGTTACTGAGATTATGAGACGATTTTGTAAATGCGGGTTCTAAATGTGTCGATGAGAAGCCGAGAAAACAAAAACACTCGACGAAATTTGAAGCAATTGTTAACTTAAAACGCATAACTTACCTTAAGTTGAGGATCGAAGTAAGAGACGTCCGGAGCGCGTCGAAAACAGCCGCCGAATGAGCTCTTCGTGCCTGTGACATTTCCCGCGCTGATTGAAAATGGAACTCGACGCTGATTGGCCGGCGCCTCTCAAATAAAATGGCGACGAATGCGGCCCAAAATTTAAAATAGAAAGCATCTTCCCACGCGAGGGTCGCCCATAAATTAATTTCGCTAAATTTAGGTCAACCTAATTCCTGTTTTTTAAATTAGTTCGTGTGCCAATAAAAACTTAATTTACTTACATTATTACTCAGGAACTTCGTCTTTATCAAATTGCAGATTTCAGAATCTGATAACTCTCGGTTGACGTCGTTCATGAGCGACCCCCGCTGGATTCTGTCAAATTCAAGAAATTCGTTAAAATTTCGGTAAATTAGTGTTTCGTTCGGTTAATACAAACCACAGAAATGACCTTTAAACTTCCAGGATCATCTAGAAAGGAAGTTAAACGAGTTTTTATCGAAAATTTGGTTTATTTTGACCAAAAATGACCAAAGATATACAAGTTCTAAAAGGGTTGATCAGCGACTGATTTAAACAGTTTCTGGCCAGATTTCAGAGGTTTACGAGTGGCGAGTCAAGTATTTTAAGTCTAGACATTGGATAGCAACACGCAATACGACTGTCGTGACTCACGAGTTGATCACTCCGTCGTGGTATAGTTGATCCTCGTGTGTTTAGGACAGTGTCTGCGGAGTACACTGTCTCTATTTGACTGTTTTCAAATGATACCTACGAGTGTTGTATAAAATAAGGTAACATAGGTGTAAATTGCAAATCCGATAACAATTTCAACAAATGGTTTAAAATTGGCCCGTAAACTTTACGGGGTAACCATTAAAAGTGCTGGAAAATATTCAAACATGTTTCGAGGATTTTTCCCACGATCAATTAACGCAATATTTTTCCAAAGAGTCTGAACAAATTTCTAGAGAATGTGAAAAAGAATTTTTAAGAAAATTTCCCGACACGGGCTGGAAATTTGAGCATAAACTGGTGTCGAACACGAATTTCAAGCATAATTCCAGACTTCTCAAAGCTGCCGGACACCCGTGCTTCAGCATTGTAAACTTCCTCGCGATCAAAAACGATCTGGCTCCCGATCGGAGTTGAACCTGATCCCGAGCTTCGTATTTATCCAAGCAGATCCGGCTCCTGGTCCGAACGAGATTCCCAGTTGGAACAAACGACTGGTAAAAATATCCCTCGCGTAGCAAGTATTACGTCCGTGCTTCGGATGAGAGCAGTACGCCCACCAAACCCAATTCGTAGCATTTCGAAAAAATATGTAAAAATCCAGCGGGTAACCAAATCACTCTCACAAACCTCGTTAATAATAAAATATCAAACGTGCCAACGATACGATCTTCCACGGACTAGAAAAAACTGTCACTCGATACAAAGGCGGTGGGATCGAATTAAAAACGAGAGTCTCGTCACTTTCGTAACGGAAATTAGTCTTTTCGTACAGAGGTAAAAAAAAAAATCATCCGCAATTGGCTCTGATGCGGCGAATGAAACGAGTTTACGCGCTAGTATATATTTCGATAACTTTCCGATTTTGTAATTCACGGAATACGAAACGTTTCTCTCGAGGCGAACGTCTTACCGCTTAGATCAAGCTTCCGATAAAGGAATCTCGTTTAAGATCATCTAGAAGAAAAAAATAACAGATACCGTAAGTGCCGTGAAGCAACATGAATCGGGACAGCTCGTATTCGGAATATGGCGGATGCTTCGAAGATAGCGTCTCATTTGTCTTTAGAACCAACACCAATTCAGGAAGAGGAAAGGAACGAAATGAGGGGAAGAAAAGATATGTTAGAACGAGGGAAGAAGAGAGGAAATTAGAAAATGAAAAGAAGGATGAAAAATATGGAGAAATATAAGAAGGGATAAAGATAAAATAAGATGCTAAGAAAAGTAGGAAGAGATATAGACAACACAGGAAGGGAAACGAGGGAAGAAGAGAAGATTCGGAGGAAAAAGAAAAGCTGCGAGGAAAGAAAAGTGAGGATGCAGGAAAATATTCAAAAAAAGGGGAGAGAAGGAAGAAAAATTGGAGAAAATTGGGAAGGAGGATAATATGCAAATAAAACAAGATAAGAAGGAAAAAACATAAGATACGAGAGGAAAGGCGTAAACCCAAATACCAAATGTAGCCGGAAAAGCGTGGTGTTTTACGTAGCGTAAGCGTATACCTGCACGAGTTTGTTACGATACAGTTCTTCAAGTTCCCCTTCCTCGCGTTCCGGACACCTTTTCTCCTTCCTACTGATTTCCTGTTGGAGGGCGCCGACGTCCATGACGGTCACCGGGTCCAGCACATTGTCATTGATCAGGCTGACCAAATACTCCACGTAGTGCAACCTAAAATCGAACAAGAAGAAGAGTGTGGCCCTTGGTGCCTTAAGCGGGTTTACCTTTATCATTCTCTGCCTGTATTCTTCGCTCTTGACGTGGGTGAAGCGGGGCGGGAGGCGTCTGCCACCGTTCCGTATCACGGCTTCCAAATCGTCGTCCGACAACAACGCTATTGGATCGAGCTCGTTCTTGAACAGGACACCCCCCAAATATTCTATATAGTGAAGTCTGAAAACGATAGAAAGGAGGCCAACCGTTGTTGCTTGCGTTCGAGGGGGACGCGGGACGGCCCTTCCACGGGTTCTCAACTTGCTATTTTAGGACCCGTTTAACCTAACCATAAGCCTCGGGTGAGTGGGGGTGATGAAGGATAGGAAACCTTTTATAGTTAGTAATTTCTTTCGTTATCTTACTATCGTCCCTTATAATAGGATAGACCGCGACTTAAACCACCGGTTAACTCACCTACACAATCCGGGATAATCCGCTTTGACGTCCCTTCCGCACTTGGAGTCCTCGACGCCATCGGGCAGTTCCTTCTGTTCCATGACGGGACACTTCCTCGGCTGCCCTTCTGCCTCTTCGGAACACTGGATTTCGATGGTATGGCTTACGCCGTGGTCCTAACAGTAAAATGTTAGAGTAACGTTACTTAGAGTCGCTACGTCACGCGTAATGGTGTTGTTGGTCAAGGTGGGCATTACTTACGTCGAGGAGCTTTATCAAATCTTTAGGCTCTTTGTCTCTGAGGTAAAACAGGCAGTTCCTGGGATGATGAGCGTGGAGTCCGAGGCGTTCGCAACGTTCTGAAACGCCGCATTTCTAAAAGAGAACGGAACTTCCTTTATGCAAAATGTAAAACAGAGCTCAACAACGCAAAACCCTTCCACGGTGTACGAGAGTAAACGAACTTTCGAAAGCTTAGCGACGTGTGAAACCAACCGTAACTTTCGAGTCTCGTGCCAACTTAAGGCAACTTCAAAAGTTCTCTTTGCGATAAGATCTCACCTTGGCCATTCGGAACGGACGTCCGCATCCGCTGCAGAACTCGTACTTGCACTGGGAGCACGTAAAGTGCATGCATCCTCCTTTGGCCAGAGCGTACTTGAACTTGCACTTGGGGCAGTCTGCAAAGGATGGAAAAGAACGAAACGTCCGTATTAGCGTACTGTCTTCAGCGGGGAAGTCTCCGGAGGTCTTTAGCTCTTACCGATTCCGTTTTCGGCCAGGTATTTGTCCAAACCGGCAATTTGGTATTCCGGATCGTTGTCTTGCTTCCATTCCAAGAACTGCTGACAGGAAATGCCGTCGTGTTGCTTTTCCCACTTAACGATAAATTACTTTTCATTAAACTCGTGATTGACATTTCGTTTGTATTTTAACGGCCGGTTAGCGAGACGTTTCTATCGGCCAATTAAGTTCGCTGACCTGTTTTTTGCATTCCGCACACGTGACGACCTTACAATTAGGACAAACCAGTCTGCGTCGATTGGCTTCGGCCATGAATCCGAAGGAACACTTTGACGTAAAGAAAAATTTAAGAGTCTCGTTAAAGTTTGTCCAACACGATTACGGATGAACGGCGTAATAACGTACCTTTTGACACCATAGAAAGTTTGGGTCGCTCATTAAAGCTCGATCCCTTAACTTGCGTTGAAACAACTCGTGAGTGTCTTCGTCAATGAGATTCTTGAGCTGAAAAGCGTACGTTAAACTTAACGCGAATGAAAACAGACGGTCTTCTATTGTCAGAAATTTACAAAACTTACGACGATATCCAAATTGATAAAGTAATCCAAGGCAACATCGTCGTCATTAAGATTGGGCTCGTTACAGAACGGACAAACAATCTCCATGATATTCCGTTCTTTGATTTTTAACGTGAAGTAATCTTTGGCGCAATTGCGACAACATCTATGAATGCAATTCAACATGGACACCATCTGGAAAAGACAAGAGTATCTGTTGTACGTGATCCAACCTCCGACAACGAGACTCTTAATTACCGCAAGATTCTTACTTTTCCCATTGGAAACTTCCCGGCACAGAGTTCGCAGTCCTGTTGCAAATAGCTGACTGCCATGTAGAGGTCGCTGCACTCTCTGGCTGCGTAAATGGCCTCGCTCTCGTCGAACCTTAAGTCGATCAATTTGACGGCAACTTCCGCTTTCTCGAACGTCGGCAGTCTACCCTCTGCAAGAAACTGTCGGACTCTTCGCTGGAATTTTATAAAAAAAAAGTCTGAATGTAGAAGCGAATATGTGGATGAATATTTCTCTAATATGAGAATCTGTTCTGACAGATAGCAAAGTTGTTGATTCTGGCGACCCTATTGAATATGACTGAGAATATTCTGTGAAGTGAGATTCTGTCAATGGAACTCTTCGTTTATAGGAGAATCTCGAGATTTTTTATTGATATATTGTCGATTAACGCTAAGAGGTAAATCCCGGGCTCCTCCATTGACATTCTGTCATATAATATAACATTTTTAAGTTTTTGGTTAAAAATATACATCTTATATATTCTATTACTGGGATACAACGCTTGTAGTATCAACAGTTTCAAAATATCCTTACGTTTAAATCCGGTTCGAAATCTTCGACAACTGCTTTTGCTTTTGTTGGAGTTTCGACAATCTTCGTCTGTTTTAATCGTGTTTTCGCTGGTTTTGATTCTTTACGTCCAGTTACTTTTGGGGATTCTACGTTAGTGGTATGTTTAGAGTCCGCAACAGCTCCGTTAACTTTGTCCTGCAGCACACCGACCTCTTTTAAAGGACTTTGTCGAATCTTCTCTTCTGTTGCCAACACTTCCGTCACGTTGACAGTTGTCTCGACAACCTCTTCTCGGATACCAACCGCTAATGGACTAACTGTGGTATTGGAAACGGAAGCCAACTCTTTTGGAGGAACTTGCTCTGTTAAGTCTGTAAACGTTTCCTCAACTGGCAGAGTTTCCGCTTGAGTGTTCAAAACTGGCATAGGTATCGCTTCGCTTTGCATTCCGCTGCTTTTGTTGATGGGAGGATTCCACGTATGAGTTTGAGGGATTGCAATTGATTGTTGGTACGGCTTAACTAACTGTTCCAAATCAATTTTCATCGCAGAAACTACATTTGTGTTTGAAGTGTTTGGTGCAGTTTCCAACTTATAAAGCGAAGGGGAGAGAGTCCGAGAAAATGAGGGTTGTTCCAAAGTAATCGATGCCAAAGAGGTCAGAATCACGGAAGACTGCCCAGAGACTGGTGGAGAAGATAATGCAGGCAACACACATTCTTCTTCGGGAGTTTCAGCCTCCGGGTTTTCTTCTTCAGCGGAAGAATTGCCGAAGACTGGTGGTGAAGACAGCATCGACGGCGTGGGATCTTCGTCACGAGTTTCTTCTTCCGGGTTTTCTTCTTCAGCGGAAGAATTGCCGAAGACTGGCGGTGAAGACAGCATCGACAGCGCGGGATCTTCTTCACGAGTTTCTTCTTCTGGGCTTTCTTTGGGAGTTTCTTCCACATAAACGTCTTCCGGAGTTTCGTCTTTGTGCGGCGGTGAGGGAATTTCCGTTGCAAATTCCATTGGGCTTTCGAGTTCGGTCGGAGTCCCAGGAATCGCATCGAAAAACTCTTCTTCTTTAGCTTCGGATTTCTCCGGGAACTCCGCATCATTGTCCAAAGAGTCGCCATCTGGAACCCAATCCAGAACCTCTTCCAAGCTGGATTCTCCCTCGTTGGACACAGATTGCACCTCCTCCAGCCTGACTTCATCTTCGTCATAAATTTTGGAAGGAAGGTGGGTATCTTCGTAATCGTCTAATGGCAGAGATTTCTTCCAAGAATCCTTCGCTACGTCTGCATCTGTTGAAAACGTGAGCATTAATAACTTACTTTTAAATCCAAAAATCCCCCGAACCCGACAAAACCATAGTGTAACATTATAAAATCTTTTAATAACAACTTCTCAAAATCTTTTGATAACAACTTTTTAGTGTGGACGTTCAATTTACATAACTTTCAAAAATTGTTTCGCGAATACATTCGGAAACTATACGTAAAGAGGATAATCAAAGTACAGTAGTTTTAAAACCAAACCGCTTATAGGAGAAAAACCTACCTCGCTCCCTGCGGATCTCCTGCATCGCGGCCCAAGTTATCCCAGATTCGTTTTCGACACCGGACGGAGGACCCCAAATCCGCATGAGGAACGGCTTTAACGAAGCTTTGTTCAGCTCTTCGAAAGCCAGATCCGCGTTTCCTTGGTTGGACGTTAAAGCAGCTACAATTTCGTCCCGCGAAAAGTTTCCTCTTGATAGCAAGTCAGCAAACTGCGAGAAAGTAAAAAGCAATGTAAAATAAGGAGGGCTTCTTGCGAGGGGATTCCCACGGGGTTTTACCCTTTTCTGTCTTTGTTCGACGCATTCCGTGACTGCGGCCCAAATGTTCCCTTTGTGCAAACGCAAACACTCTTTGGCTTCGGAGCTGGACATAACGCCGATGTCGTTCTTCTTTTTGTCGTTACCGTAATTGGTGGCCAATGTGACGACGGTATCGATCATGTTCTTCCAGTTGTCTTGAAGCCACTGAACTGGATTCTGAGATCCGCAGTGGTTCATCGCTACTTGCAAATCGTCCGCGCTGAAGTTCTGCTGCTCCGCTTCCTTGTGAACAAACGAAAACCTGTTAATTTTAATGCGTTAAGAAGTTCGGAACGACTTAACGGACCGATAATTACCCTTAACAGTTTCACTAGCTCGAGACCCTGACTTCGCAACGTCTCCTGTCGCCTTTTCTCCACGAGTTCCTCGAGACTCAAATAATAGTCTTTGCGGCTCGTGTTGCGGTCCTGAAAGAAACGGATCGTTAACAAAAGATGGATGTAAAGCAGTCGCTAAACCTAACATTCCACGATGCAGATTGACGTCATCGAGTTATCGGTAGGAAGGATTAGTAGGAACTATGCAACGACTAGTTAACGATAACGATCGTGCCGTTTACGATGGAACACAGCTGACAATCCATTAATGTATCGATACCATGCACGACACGTTACGCGATACACTCGAATTTTAATGTTGCGCTACCATTCTTTAAAACATCCCGTTATCGGGCACGCAAAGCAGGCAACTTCCCGTTAGCTAACCTCTTGCGCAAAGCTGGAATATCCCAGTTGCCCTCTTTCGATATTGGATTCTCTTCTGGAGATGATGTTGCGCTGAATGGGCGGCGGAGGACTGGAGTCTCTCGACGGAGGGCCGGAAAGATTATATCCGAAATGATTGTCGCTCATCAAGGAAGAACGGCTTCCGGACCTTACCATGGAACTCCCTTGGTATCCCATTCCCCAGCTGTTGCCGCCGTCGTTGTAACCGCCGTAGGACCGCGGAAAATGCAAGGATGCGGCGCGTTTCAGGACGGACGATGAGGGATGATAAGATCCCATACCGCCTCCTCCGATGACTTCCGAGGGTTCTCCGGAGAGGGACATCCGGCTGGACGTTCGACCCATGGGCTTCTGAGGTTCCGGAGGTGTCCAAACGTCCGCGTGTGGGGTTTGGGTCGCAATGCTTTGCGGGGGCGGAGATGTGCCCTTTGACATTACCTAATTTAAAATTTAACAGGGATAGCAATGATGTACGGTAACCTCTGTATAACACGGTACTTTTAGGATGTGGATTCGTTCCAATACGGATCAGTTCCAACACGGATTCAATGCAACAGGAACGGAGAGTCGAGGTAAACCTCGCATAACACGGCATCTTGTACACTGTCTGTTATTGTCGAGAATTTCCAAATTTCAAGCAGAATCTTAATTTTAGGACAACGATCTAATGTTCTAAGGCGAGCTTCTAGAATGTTCGGATTCGTACCGTGATCTTAACCAAGATTTGTGAAGGTTAACGAAGGGAGCGGAAGTTGCGCGGACCCTAACTACCGTGTTATACGAGGATTACCTGTACCTCCTCTTTTATGCACTTGCCATCTCTGGAGTTTTTGAACAAATTTACTAAACGGATGATTAAGATAAGCGAGAATCGCATATTTGTTGTTATTAAAATATTTTAGAACACTGAACTTCTTGTTTTTTTAAAGGAGTCACGCCAATTTTTACTCTATAGAAATTAAATTTATCATTTATTGAAAGCACTTTTTTATCCTTATAAAGCAACGAGTTCGCAAAATTAAAGTTAACGAGCGGAGGCACGCTTTCGCTAAGTAGAAGAAGAGGGAAGAACGTAGCGAAGAACCGTTAGGAAATTTAAAGAAAACACAGGGACCAAATCTAACAACCCGGTCTGATATCTTCGCCACCGTTTAACGTTAAACGGGGTTTTAGCGAAAATTCGCTATATATCTTGAATGTCCCTAGAACATAGGTACGGTAGAGAATATATGGAATGTAACCGATATAAAAACTGCTAACATATTAAATCATAAATCCAAACTTACGTTCTTTTGATTTATCGTGTTGCCGTTGGTTTTAGAAGAGCTAGACGGAGGAAGAATCTTCTCTTTGAAGACGGAAGAATACGTCTGAGTGTCCATCTGAACGTGGTTTACGACGGGATCTTCTTCGATTTCCATCGGATCCGTGGCGACTTCGACTCCGTGGCGAACGGGCCCTGCAGACGTGCCGACGCTGCTGTTCACTTTCTTCGGTTTTGGAAGAGTGTTC
Organism: Ophyiulus pilosus; assembly: GCA_033995625.1. NCBI lineage: Eukaryota > Metazoa > Arthropoda > Diplopoda > Julida > Julidae > Ophyiulus > Ophyiulus pilosus. The sequence goes on along the minus strand of JAUJYV010000036.1, from coordinate 138,209 downwards.
TTCTGTGGGTTTTGAAATTCTTTCGTAAAAACCTAAACAAACAAGGACGAGAACTTATCTCCAGACACTACATCGCGGATACTGGACTGTCTCGAAGGGTAATGGGATCGAATGCAGAAAACTGAAACCGCAAAAACTTACCTCCTTTTCGTTCACTGCCTTTGTCGTATTCGTCTGTCCGTTATCCAAGTCTTCGTACTCGCCATCGTCTATTTTTGGCGGAGTCTTCGAGGTGGATTTGCTGCGCTTTTCATCGATCCGGGAAGGTCGATATCCAGAAACTCTCTCCGGTTGGACTTCCAACTCCTCGGCAACATCCACCTCCATGTCCACGCTTGCGCTCGAGCTCTTGCTGTTCCCTCTTTTCTCTCCTCTTTCGCGACCTGTCGTCTTGCAGCAAACATTGCAAATTCGCGTATCCGCCTTGTTGACAAAAGTACAATGTTCGCATTCCCAAGATCCGTTGGCGAGCTTGTTCTGTCGTGGAACCTTGTTCCTCCTCTCTTCGACGGGCTCTTCCTCGTCGCTCTCCCCTGCAGAAAAGTAGTCCTCCTCCGAACTAGTTCCCATCGGAGGTTTAGTCCTTCTACGGGACGTCCGCGATTGACCTCTGACCTCCTTGCTCTTTTTCCTCGATCCGACGGAAACGGGAGATGCCGCGCGCTGCTCTTCGTTTCCGGACGTTCCTCGAGGGTTGGCGGGCGGTATTGGGCTCGGCGGCGGATAGCCCATGGGAGACCCGGAAGGGGCCATCATGGGATACATGACGGGACCGAACATCCCCTCGGCGGTAGGAAACCCCTGGTGATAAGGTGGTTGCTGCGGTTTGGCGTTGCCCGCAAATGCGTTTGAGGTGGCGCTGTGGGATAAACAAGCCACGGGAGGATGCCACTGACCAAAAGCGTCCGGACCTATCCAGTTGGGGCGGCAGCCACATGGGGCGCAAGGAGCGGGCATGGGACCCATCTCTCCTTGTTGCAGATCTGCCATCGACTGAACCTAAATGAGAGACACGGGGAAATTAATATACGAGTGACATCTAACGTCCCGTATGAAGTCGTCTCAAGAAGTTTTTGTCCGTAGAAACTTACGTGAGGTAAACGGTATCCCATCATATACGGAGGAGGCATCATGGGATTGGTCAGATCGCAAACGCTGCTGCTGTGTTGCATGTAATTCACGCGTGGATATCCGTAACCCGCATTCCTTTCCAAAGTTCCGGACATCATTGTGTTCCTCCTGCTTAGAGTGGAATTTCCGCAGGCTGTCTCCGGATAAGATCCCATCTGATTTAGAGAAGCCACGGATCTGGAGGTCATTCCTCCGTAAGGAGGTGGTAAGGGAGGTCCGGGACTAGAGGGCGACCACTGCTCGTCTCTAGGTCCGGAACCGGCAAAACTTCCACTTCCGCGACTCATGTTGCATGGTACTGGACAGTCGTCTTCGGCATCGGAAGAACTCTGTTCTGGGTGGTTGAACTGAAAAAAGACAAAAGAGATTAGCTGTTAAAAAAGTAGAGGGTCGATGCAAGATGGAAGAAAGGAAGAAAGCGTACCTTTCCCGAGAAACGCTGAAAACTGTTGTCGTGAGAAAAATGTGTATTCTGTTGTCTGTTCTGGATGTCGCGATGGCTTTCTTGAAGCTGCCCTTGACCAACCCCATATTTCGAATCGATAAACAGTCCACCGGCATTGTTAGAACGATCTGATCAAAGATAAAAGATGCATCGGTCCAGCTCTACAACTGTGGCAGTGGTGTACAGGTGCGGGGAACGTGTTTGTTATAGGTCGTAGGGTAAGGATACAGCAAGGGCTTACCGAGATGATCCATTCCCGCCTGATATTGTTCTTTCGGACTCGATATCGGAGGTCTGTTACCGTTAGCACCGGGAATGAACCGTTTCAAACTCCCAAACTTCAAATTTGGAAACTGTTTCTTTGGTAACTCTGGTTTCTGAATAAAAAGAACGAAAAAGACTTTAAGAAACCGTGGTCCGAAAAATGCAGAAAACCATACCGCAGTAAGACGCACAAACCTGTTCTGCTGCTTTTCTGCCAAATACCGGAGAATTTGGAATAGACCGTTGTGACTTCCTCCTCCTTGGCGGCGGCACCGGAATCTTGTTGGGATCTGTGATCTTCGAAGGTGGCCTCGGAGGTGGCAACGGTGGCGGCATCGACGCCGCAGCGATAACCGCATTTACCGGTTTCCTCGTGTGGTCCCTGCGCTTTGGATGCCGGTGGTACATGTCGTCGCAAGACACGCAAAATATCAGATTCGAACATTTCTCGCATCGAACTGCGGGAGAAGATGAACCACAAAGGTGGCATCGAGGCTGTGGCGGTGCTTCGGGCAAACGCTTCTCCTTGTCCATCAACCACGGAACGACTTAACAAACGATCGAATGACATTAGTCGCGATGTGCTTAATTTGAGTCGTTACCGTAATTCGATCGCAACTTACCGGTACGTCTTCCAAACATTTCTTCCGATTCCTCTACCGGATTCTTTGGTGGCTCTGTACCTTCTTCTAAGACTTCTTCCTTTGCCGCGCTTAACGGCTGATTATCGCTATCCTCATCCTCCGGTACGCAAGGTGTGAAAAAAGCCGCGGCACCACCAACTTCTTCTTCTGCTTCTTCTTTTCTGGTTTCTAATTTGTCCTGGAAAATTACTCATCATCAGTATCTTGTAATCCACATTAACTGAGCAAATAATGTTGGGAGTCTTAACAATGTTTTGGGAATATCTCGACCTCTGTAATCTTTCAGAAATGTTGGGAGTATCCTTTGAAATTCAAACAAACGAGAGGATTTTGGGAGACTGGTGACCTCTAACATCGTTTGGACAATTTGGGAGAGTCTCGCGACATTGGCTACCTTTCGTAAATTTTGGGAGTCCAGTGGTTCAAGGCTCTACGAGGCTCGGCTCGTCACGCCTGTGTTGTGGTTTGGTTTCATGTTTGTATTTTTGATTGATGATAAATTTTGGGAGTCTTTGAATTATAATCGACTGCAATTGCGAGAGGTGTTGCAACAAACTTTGAGAAAAACATCGAAACAAATTGAAACGAGAGTCTTCCCGAGTCTCGCGACCTCGGTGACAACTTCTGTTAACTCCCCACCCTCGGCAAGGACTTTTGAAATATTATATTTCAAAATAACAATGTGAATGGAGCGTAGAATCATAATCTAGGTCAATTAACATTTCCAGAAATACACCGAATGGGTTCTTGCCAACTTTTCAAGGTTTAACGAAATCTGGATCTTCCGGAAAGCATCGGGGATTCAAAAGACAGAAGATTCCGTGGAGATTCCAGAATTGGATTCTAATTGAGAAGGAGGCCAAAACCCCGATTTTTGTATAAACTATTCTAAAATAAATTGGATGTTTAAGTCTGCCAAGAAACCATCTGTAAACAGTACAAGTTGCATCGGGATGAAATATAGGACACGATGCGTAGGATAAAATGGCACTCGAGAAGCCTCCGTTATTTTGGGAAAAGCTATTTTCAGAGCTTATAAAACTTCTAAAAACTCACTTCCTGTTAACTTGGAAATAAATAACAAATGACAGATTATGAAGCGGGATTACTTTAATCGAGTGACAAACTCGACTTTGTGCTACGGGGTTGACATCGAGGGAGGTTTAAATTAATGAAGGGTTTTAAAAGTTTACCGTGATGCAACTATTTCATACATTTGGACACAACGGAATTATAATATCATGCCAAAGATAACAGTCCGTTAAGTTTAGTCTATTCTGCTTTCATATCTTTCGAGCTTCCAAACAGAAAATTTATGTCAAATGCTTTACAAATTTGATAAAATAGCTCTTTATAGTTAGTTCAAAGTTGATAAAATATTTCGTACAATTTGTGTTTACTGAATTCGTTGTGAAATTTATTAAAGCTGTGTCGAATTGTTTGATATGCAGTGTTTGGTAATGTATTCACAAATTTAGTAAAACTTGGCCAAATTTGGTGTGTTATGATGAAGTTTGGTAAAATGCGGCACACTGTTTAACAAACAGGGTTAAACGTTTGCTAAAATTTGCTAAAATTTGCTAAAATTTGCTAGAATGTGGCAAACTACGATGCAATTTGGTAAAATACACGTAAATGGATTGGCCAAACAGGTAGAAATATTCGGCAAAATGTGGTAAAATGCTTGGCAAAACAGGTATTATCTTGGTAAAATGTGGTAAACTCTGACAAACTACGGTCAAATTTGGTAAAATACAATAAATGGATGGACAAAATTTGTTAAATTATTCGTTAAAATGTGGTAAATATTTAGGTAAACCAAGGTTAAATGTGATGTTATTTTTTTTTAAATGCAATGGACTTTGGTTAATCGTGCCACTGGTCCGAATCTATTCCGGTCCAATCTCAGCACAACAGCTTCATTAATCGGGTCGACCAAAATCAATCGTTAAGTAATATTGGGTAAACTACTTCACTGTACGTTAGACCCGTCTATAGCTCAAAGAGACCAGAAACAGTATAAACGACTCCGTGCTCGAGTTTACCGTTTCCGTTAATAATATTTACAAAACCAGCGATTACCTTTAACGGCTAGAAATCATCAGGGTTAATCTCCGAATAACGAACGCGTATCGCGAGAGAAGAATAGTACGAGCGATGCGAGACGTACGAAATTGGGTGAGAAAACAGAGAAGAGAAGAGAAGAGCGGAAGAAGCTTATGGTTAGTCAGCGCCAGAAAAGCCAAAAACTAAGGCACGGAGCCAACAATTTCGGCAGCTCCTTTTTACGCCAAACAGAAAAGCCAAAAATAAGTCCGGCAACATTCCTAGACGCTTTTTTATGCCGTGGGCTCTGCTGTCGAGATCGCTGGCCAACGACATTCGTACTAAGTGTGGATGCATACTAAGTAAGGTCCATCGGGGAGGTAGGTTAGAACAGAAGGAGTAAAACTAAACATCTAAGAAGGATAATCACGGTACACCTTAAATGCAGGTTTTAATGATGATAACACAGACATTTCAACGAAATTCACGATGCTTTCGCTACTATTTAAACTAACGGTAACGAATATCTGAAACGAATACGACTTTGTCGTCGGTAAGTGCCGAGTGGCGATCGGAAAACGAATCACAGTCGTCATGTGATCGATGATCGAGATGAAAATGAGTAGTAATCGGTAAATAAGTTGATTTGAAAATGATTCGTGATAAGAAAATGATATGTTAATATCAGTAAAGGACTTGTTGAGATCAGTAAATACCAACTTCTGATCAGTACACACGTTGTGTCTGAAAATATGTCTTGATCTAAAGTCCGAACATAAGTCGTGGTAAGAAAATCAGTCCCGATCATAAAGAGACTAGTTAAGATCTCATCAGTAAACTAATTTTGATTAAAAAATTAATAGTTATCAGAAAATGATCAGTAAACAACTGCTTGACATCAGTACATTTGGAGTTCTGATCAGTAAACAAGATGCGAACTGAGATAGAGTCGTGATCGGTGAGTCGGGATTTGAAAATGATAAAAGAGTTGTGATCAAAAAAATCGAGTCGCGATTAGCAAACGAGCAGGTGTAAAAGGTAAATGACAGATGGTGATCAACAAATGAGTGGTCAACAAACGCCGAGTCGTGCTCGGTAGAAGATGGGTGTTGATCAACTGGTCAATGAACACTACTTCTCTACGGGGAGACACTTTCAATAATCGATATAAGGTCTTCGGCGTGTACCGATCAGTGCAGGGCTTACCACTGGATGTTCCTCGTGGTCCTCTCCGGACGGTCCATGGACGGAAGACGGTTCTTCCGTGGCATGATCGACTTCTTGCTCACCAGCACCGGAGTCCTGAGTTTCCACCACTCTTTTAAACATGTCTGGCTGCGGATGCAATCCGATGCAATAGAGGTTAATCTCGTGCGCGGCCAAGAGCATCTCAACCACCCAAGCTGCGGTGGTTTCCACGTTAGGATCTTCGCCTTCAGGAAACACGAGATCTCGATCACTCTCTTCGTACCCCAGCGCCATCAGGATGTCCTTCGAACCCTGGAACAAAATCGGAACAAAATTAGAGTAAGCGATCTTCTGGAGAACAATGGCAGAGGGAGGATTTGCGGCAAAACTGTCCAGTTGCCAATGACAACTGTCAGGCAGTAAGAAGCAAGGTTTTAGATGTAAACGTTAGATGTCTGAGACAAGGAGTTAGATGTTAGGGACAATGTGTCAGATAGTTAGACAACTATAGATCAGTGAGAGACATTTGTCGGACATCTATCAGAAATAAGGCGGAAGATGTCAGATCCAAGGTGTTAGATGGCAGAGATGACTATCGAGAAATAAAAGGCATCTGTCAGAAACAAAGTGTTAGATGTCAGAGACTTTGACAGTACAGAGTGAGGAAAATCCTTAACGAGGTCATGCTGAAAAACCTGCCAGAAATCTATCTTAGCAGACAATTAACTTGACGAGGCGTTAAAATTGTCCCTGCATCCCATCAGCCGTTGACGATAGATTATTTTAACGGTAAGACCGAGAAAACCCCTTAACGAGAGCGTGAACCGTGCATAATCATCATGTGGAAGCCAAGCCATGCGGGAAATTTATCTTAACGAGCAGTTAATTTAACACCATCAACTTTTAACGAGAGATTACCTTAACGGACAGCCAATGTCCGACGATCATTTTTGGAGGAATGATAACTTTCCTCCAGTGCTGTTCATCAGAGTCTCTCGCCTTCAGTAAGTTAATCCCGTACTTTGCTAAGACTCTCAGACAACGACTCAAGTCATCCAAGTTGAACTTAGACTGTAAATAGAATGTCCATCAACACTTGTCGTCACAGAAAGTTGACAAGTTTCGCGTTGGTCTTGTTGTTCCTATTGTTGTTGCTTACCTCCAAGTTGACAGTCAGGAACTCTGTCAATGGTAACACGTGATACTTGTCTTCCAGAACTCCCGTAAGTTCCGCAAAGGTCTGGAAGTCCCCCATGTCAACTTCCAACTTCTTCAGTAAATCTAGAACTAATTTTGTTCTTTCACGAAGAACCAAAACTTGCCATTAGAACAACCCGTTAATGGCGTGTCGTAACATCTGGTTGTTTTCGACAATCAGTTCGGCTTGGTATGACGGACAGCTTTTGTCAACTTTGTCAAATGACAGCTACTTAACTCGATTTGTCAGTGGTCAATTTGTATCTGCAATTGTCCACTGTCAGATCCAGTCAGTTGTCAGTTTGGATGTTTGTCAGTAGACGGTGTTGTCAACTTGTCACGACTTAGTCAAACGAAAATAATAGTCAGTGGTGAATTTTGATCAGTAATTTCATCGCATCCGACAGTTGTTTGCTGTTGTCACGATTTTATCAACTTGTCATAGTTTACTTTGTCAAATAACAAATGGTTAATTCGATCTGACTGGCCATAGACAGTGGTCAATTTTGTACAGATGAAGCAGTCATCGACTGTTGTCACAATGCCATCAAACTGTCATAAGTAACTTCGTCAAATACTTTGTGATAACTTCATCGATTACTTTGTCAGCTGCCTTCAACCAAATCGCACGTGTCTTGCACGCAGGATGTCAAAAGCGGGACTCATTCCAGGAAAATGGATTGCACTAAAGAACCTACTTGATGGATTCTGCAGACTTATCGTTCTGGTAATCTTCATCCCAAACGTCGTCGTCGATCTCACTTCCGCTGCCCTCGCTGGAAGCCATGCTGACGGAAGCTTTCAGCTCTCCGGAAGAAGAGTCGGATCCTCCGTAATTGCCGCTGAGTCGTAAGATTTGCCTCTGTCCTGTCACGTCGACTTCCGGTGAGATTCCCAACAAGTCCTTCCTTAGTCTCACGTCAAAAAGTGGAGCGTCCTTATCAGAGGTCCTTACATCTTTATCGGTTTTCTGGATTCCATTGTCTGCGGTCGCGGAACATTGGGCCGTTTCCGTATCGAGCTTCGGCTGTTCTGTCACGAATTTGTCCTTTGCGGTTAATGCAATTCCTGTAATTCCAAACACCTCTGCGACATCGTCTCGAGGCGGATTACCAGAAGTTGACAGGTCTATGACATCTCCTGATATGACAGTGCTGTCTTCGGCAGGCATGTCGGCGGCTACTGGCAAAAGGACAACTTGTCGGCCTTTGCTATTATCAGATAAATCTGCAATGTCTTCTACTAGATATTGTTCTTTTAGGACCTTGCCCTTGTGCGCAGAAGAAGGATCGCTGGCAACGTCAGATCCGGAACTGTAAGTCGCTCTTCCGTCGTCTCCGACACTCCCGGATCTCTCGTCAGAGGAATCGCTCTGCCGCGGCTTTCTGACAACACGGGAGTAATCGCTCCTCGGTCGCCTTCCTTTTGGCAATGTGAACCGTGGAGGAGAGTCCGAGTTGTTGGATCCTGGAGAATGAGAATCTCTCGTGTAAACTTCTGGTAACTTTGGTGGTATGTTGTCACTGACAAAAACAACTTCTGGTAACTTTGGTGGTATGTTGTCATGGACAAAAACAACTTCTGGTAACTTTGGTGGTATGTTGTCACTGACGATGGCAACTTCTTGCAGACTTGGTGGAGCTTTGCTAACGACAACGACAACTTCTGGTAACTTTGCCAGTTGATAGCGCCTGGCATCTTCTGACTTTGCCAGATCTTTGTCAATAACGCTGCCAACAGCACTACTCTCGTTGTTTGGCTTGTTGTTAGCGATGTCAGACATTAAACTCGATGTCTTCTCTGGTAAGTTTACGGACTCGTTGAATGGGACATCCGAGCCGTTAAGATCGCAAAAGCTGTCACTGCTTTCCTCTTCGGCTTCTACGGGTAAACTGACAACTTCTGACATTTTGCTTTTTTGATCTGTTAACAAAAGAATATCTTCGGCAGGTTTGATGGTAGGACTGTCTTGTCTTTTGACATCTTCGCCGATAGCAGGGCTAGCCAGTCTTCGGACATCTCCTCGCTTGACGATAGGACTGTCATGTCTACTGACATCTCGTTTGACTATGGGACTGTTTTGTCTTCTGACATCCTCCTGCTTGACAACAGGACTCTCCAGTCGTCTGCCGTCTTCCGGTTTGAGATCTTGTTTGCCTCTCACGTCAACAATGTCATCGGTGGCGTCTTCGAATAACAAATCGCTGGTTAAATGTTCCTCTGAGGATGGTTTGTCAGCAGGTCCATCAGACGCTTCATCTGGTCGTTCCACCATACCTCCATCAAAGTCTGCGGCATCTTCAAACGCCAAGTCGCCGGACAATGGTACGCGCGAGGACTCTCCGGGCCTGGTGTCGCTGTCGGTAGAACTGCTTTTGCGAGGCAAATCTCCCTCCGTCGCATCTTCAAATATAGAATTGTCAGAAGAAGATTCTCTTTTGGCCGCAAGGGCGACGTCGCTCATTTTGCGTCTGTCCTTCAAGACGATGGAATACGGGTCCTCGTTCTTTTTGAACAATGCAATTTCGATCGGAAGTCTATCGAGGGCATCTGATTCGTGGACACGATGGAGTTCGGGAGAGGGCATCGGGAGGACGGTTGTCTCCGAAAGGACCTCGTCGAGTTCAAGATCCGAATGTAAAATCTTCGGCGAATAAGAACTTCTGACAAAGACGTGTTGAGAATGGGCCGCGCTCAAGACGTTAGGTCTAGGACCCTTAGAGGAGGATAAGACCTGCAGACTTCCAGATACTCCAGAAGACTTGTTAAGGGACTCCTGACCTACAAAAAAGTTAGCGTTGGTCTTCGAACCGTCCGCTTTGGACTTGTTCTTTCCGAAGAGCCTCGCCTTCAGCTTGGCAAACTTCTTCTTTTTTTGGAACGGCAAATGGTACGACTGGAACTTCCTAGTATGCGTGGTTCCGCTGGCATCTCCGCAGCCATCCGCATTTTTGTCTCGGAGTCGACCGTGGCCAGACCCCATTCTTAAGCGGTGCTGTTATGGAATAACGAGCGAGAAACATGCCTTCAATGTTCGTTCAAAACATAAAGCGTGCAACGCTAACGGCTGTTTCTCAAACAATGATACCATTAAATTAACGCTTGTTTAGTAATACGCTTCAAGATTTGCTCTGGATTGGGCGGAAACTGATCTTAGAAGTATTTTGACCTCCTTCGCTCTCTGGTGGGTGGTTTAATGCCTCGCTAGTAAAATGCCGTTAAACAATAAACAATAACCTGTCGCGATGCCTGTTACCGCTCTTAAACTAGGACAGCTTCTAGCACCCTTCGCGTAGACCTGGCACCAGATGAGTTACGGCTCCCCCGTAGCATCTTCATCGCTTAACAGAAATAACGACGAATGTTTCGCAATTTTGTCGTAAAATCCTTCTGCAGATTGTTTTCATAATCTGGAGATTGGCCGAATTGCAGTATATGAAATCCCTCTTTAGGAAACCTGCTGACTGTTCAAGGACAACGGGTCTTACAGACGACGGCTCATAACCACACTGAGGATGGTTGCAAAAAAGACCTTTGACCATGTTGTCAATGCCAGAAGATGGTTTGTTGGTAGGATAGGGTTCATGGGCCCAAAGGCAACTAAGGCTAATAAAATGCCAAGAGATAAGATCCCTTGACAAAAATACCACACTAATTTCCAACAACATCTGACAACACGAGGTCAGTGGATCTTACTAATCATGTTCACATCCGCATTACGACGGACCCTAAGTGTCCATCGACACGACGGCAATGACAAAAGATCTCTCTTTCGTGCACCCTCGAACTTGCAGAACGGTTCGTCGGCACAGTGTGGATATCGAGCCAGGCTTAGGGCCTTACGATAACTAAAGCTAGAAAGGGCCCGGGGATCACTCTACAAAATACTGCAGAAGGGACTCCCTCTTTCACGGCTCCGAAAATCTGCGTGAGGGAAATCGGTTTACAAACTTCCCTCCGTATCGATAATCGCCCCAGAAGGGTCCTTCGATACGTCGGCAACGTCAGGAGAGAGGATCCAATGGCACGCTCCCTCCTGCATCCCTCGACATCAGCTGACAGATCCATCTACGAAGCACCTCAGAAGGGTCCACTAACACGTCGGAGGAGGAGTCCCTCTTCGAAACCCGCAGTCTACATTTGTCAACAGGAAGACAAATGGCTAACCTAACAATAGTGCGTGGAAAGCAGACAAATTGCACGGTCTTAAGAAGTTTGCAGTCTGTTCCAGAGGCATCTGAGAGGTCATCCTACATCTAATCTATCATCCAGAGCGGTCAATCAAAAAGACAATGTTAGATATAAAATGCAAAAGTGATATTCACCTATGAGAATGCGGAGATGCGTAGTGCAGCCCCAGCTGCCGTTTGGCAATAGTAGAGAAGGCATGGCTCAGCGAAGGCTTTTCTTGGCAAAAACGCAAGAATTCTTCTTCAGACGGCGTCTCAAACTAAACTTAGCATCTTGAATTGGAACAGCCTGCGAGGTCTTGGCTTTTTTTAAACTCTTTCTTCCTCGGCTTCCCTCAACAACAAACACACGATGGAGCGCAAAAGTTTCAAAGCCTCGCACGCGGAAGTTTCTCCACTAATTAACGAGGCATCGACACCGTGTTTACAGGCGTGTCTTAACTTACATTTAGAGCAAAAACTAAAATTCAATACTCACAAAAAATAGAAATAAAAAATAAAGTGGTTTTAATAGGAATACGACTACTTGTGGTTAACAGCCAGCAGTCAGGGTCACGAGATAACACGAAGGCTGATAGCAAAAGCGCCGTTCAATGGATTTATCCAATTCATTTGAATTTCCCGCCGAGTCATTTTAGATTTACCCACGCAGGGGCTTATAGCTGAATGCAGGGTGTCCCGATGATGTTTTAACTTCCCCACGCAGCGAATTATACACGAATACAGGGTGTCCTGCAGATCTTCGTTGAAATTCCCCACGCAGTGGCTTATGAATATTTTCTTGCGTCTTGCTGATATTTTAAATTCCCCACGCAATGGCTTAAGCTGAATACAGGGTGTTCTCCTCGCATTTAAAATTCCCCATACAGCAGCCTATAGCCGAATACAGGGTGTCCTGCAGATGTTTGTTGAAGTTCCCCCACGTTGTGGCTTATGACTTAATACAGGGCGTCCTGCTGATGTTTTAAATTCCCCACGCTGTGGCTCGTAGCCGAATACAGGACGTCCACCTCGTGTTTAAAATTACCCATACAGCAGTCTTTAGCCAAATACAGGGCGTCCTGCTGGCGTTTCAAATTCCCCACGCAGTGGCTTATAGCCGAATACAGGGTGCCCTACAGGATGTTAAACGAGTTAATTAGTGCGCGACAACAACACTATTTTGGAAATACAATGGATGATTTTTATTCTATTGGCTTATTATAAATACAAGCGTTAAAACTAGGATTCCTCGACACGGAAACTCTAGCGGATCCCGGAATGGTTTAGCGGACCGTTAAAGTTAACCCGAGATGGGCTTTCGTTCGTATACCTGGCTAACGGATTTGCCGTTTGACGGGCCGCGTTTAACGGAGATCAACCCTAAATTGGCGTCGAACGGGATAAGACTACTGGACTATCGTTTAACGGGGGACTGTGGCTAACGGGACATTAATTTAAACTCGGTTTATCGTACGACACGTATCGAACTGTCGTCGTCGAAACAAATCCGGGGAATAATTTAAAGTTCGGGACAAGTGAATATTGGGAGAAATACCCAGGATGTTTTTACGGGACATCGGAAAGTCCGGATATCGTTAACGGTGGGACATCTTTGGGAATTTTGCGGGATAACGAGGGCAACGGGATAAAAACCATCCGGGATCCGATTGTAAACGAAACTGCATCAGGGAAAAAAGATGAACGATCGCGAACAAAGTTTGTGGAAATGTATAAAAACGTCTTCGACATCGAGGAGGGCTGTCCGAGTTCCACATTACCCGCAACGGGGTTCCGTAAAATGCCCTTTGACTCCAAAAGCGATGGCACGTAATAATAATAATAATAAAAAAAAAACGAAACTTAACGACCGAACTCCCGGATATCCGGATGCGAACGTCAACGGCACTAAACGAAAGCGAGGAAAAATCCAACGACAAAAGTCCGGAACGAGGGTAAATGTGCACGAGTCCGCGGGAGAAAAAAGCGGTTTTAAAGAACGCGCGGATCCGGGAGAAAAGGAGAAGCGGCAGCGCCGTACGTACGTCCGGTATGTTCGCGGCCCTTTGCGGAGGAACGCGAGGATGAAACGCAACTTCCACCTAATGTTGCGACGCACCGACTAACTTTGGGAATGTGATCTCTAAGAGTTTCGGAACTTTTGACTGCGGTTAAGCTAATTTAGAACGTTCTCCGAGGCAGAGACGAAGGAAACGTCGAGGGTCCTTTCTTAGGTGGTCATGGTTTTCAAACTTTTTGAACTCGCGGCACGCTTGGATGCCCTCGGTGCCGCACTAGTGCGTTGCGGCACACCGGTTCAAAAACACTATTCTAGATTGCGATGGACACCTTCATTCATTGGGCATGTCGGACAGACTGTGTACTGAGACGTGTTGACCAGACACTCGTCATTGGACATGTTGGGTAGACTTTCGAGTCAGGTGGGCATGTCCAGTCATTGGGAGTACCAAACATAAAACTTTCGGTCGTCAGATATGTAGAGAGGTCATCTTAAGGAATGGGCCTCGATCTAGGACCGAGTATGTGGATCGGAACAAAGAGGTCCATAAACTCCGATCTTTAAATTCCTGATCAGAACGACCCGTCGATTTTCCTTCGTCTCGAGGTCCTACGGAGAACGGTCCTTCGCTACAAAAGTTTACGGAATGTACAATCTGAATACGCGGCGAATTCGCTCGCGCTTCTCAAGGAACCGCCGATGAGTGGCGCAGACGGTTTAGTTTAATCGCCGATTAAGTTTAGGCGACTTTGGCACAACTAAGGATCGATAATTTTGGTTAGTGAAATGTAGGATTCGTTAAACGACTAGTGAGAAGCTTCCGCTAAGGCCCCTCATCGGCAAGTAAGACCCATTAAGAGTACGGTCCCGGGGATGCAAATTAACGCGTGGAAAGGGCCATTTTAAAGCTGTTTTGAAAAGATGTCACCGAGCGACAACACTAGGGCTTATTGGCCAAATTTGAGGGCTCTTTGCTCGAAAGCGGTAAAACAATTTATCTATCGTCCCCATCTTGGCCCCAACAGTACACGCCGCTAGACTGCGGAAAGAAATTTTAAAATTTGGCGCAACCGTTAATAAAAGGACCTTATCGCTTCGTCACACCCTAGTGGAGTATGGGCCTCCAGAAGGGCATTTACGGTTATTTACAAACAAAAAAAGTGCCGGCGTCAAAGGCCCATACAGCCGGGGGAGCTGCCCCAAATAAGGCAGCCCTTAAAATTCTACAACCAAAACGCGCCCATCGGCCGAAGAATAACGAAAGCCGATGGACCAATGAGATTCTCGCGAGATGGGGCTTTAACGGTCCTAAAATTCCTTCAGAAGCACGAGTTCCATTCAATAAAAAAAAGCATTCCCAATCCCAATTAAGAGGTCCATCAATGCGTCACCTGGTGGTGGTGATGGTGGTGAGAGTGCTGATGAGGGTGTTGGTGGTGCTGATGGGGGTGAGGAAGAGCCAGAGGATGCGGTGGCGGTGGAGGAGGGGGAAGGGGTAGAGGATGCGAGGAGGGTGGGGGATGATGGGGAGGATGGTGATGGTGGTTGTGGTGGTTGTGGTTATTGTGATGGACTACGTGCGCTCTGCTGCCGTGGAGTAGAACCTGGTACTGATGCACGAACGTACAACCGCAGTGTTCGCAGGGGTACATCTTGCGTCCGTGTTTCCACGCGCGGTGCACGATGAGGTTCCGACGCAAGTAGTAGGGCTTCAGGGGCCTGCACATCCGGCACCAGAACCTGTGACCTTCGTCCCATCCGGATCGACCGATTCCTCTTCCTCCTCCTCCTTTTCCTCCTCGTCCCGCTCCCCTCGCCCTCCACCTTCCGCTCTTGACCAGCTTGCGAGGCTTGCTTTGCTTACGCGATCTCTTCACCCGAACCACGTGGTCGTAGACCGAGAAGCCGGAGCCGGGGTGCGAGGAGGAGCCCGGAGAGCTGCCCGACGTGTCGGAGTTGCCGCGGCTGGGGAAGTGGCGGCGGAGGACGGCGGTGCAAGCGCGGCACATCTTGGGGTGGTGGCGGGCGAAGTGTCGCTCGAAGGAGGCCGCGCTGCCGAGGGAGTGGCCGCAGTGCGGACAGCGCACGATGAAGTCGTCGTTGTGCACGTACTGGACGTGCTCCCGAAGCGCCGAGTCGTAGGGAGTGCGGAACTGGCACTCTTCCGCGCGGCACTGCAGCACCTGTCCGCTGTGCACCCGCATGTGCTCCATCATGGTCTGCTGCGTGGCGCAGGCGAACTGGCACACGCCGCAGCGGTAGGGCATCTTGGGCACGATGCGTTCGCTCTTGTGCAGCACCAGGAAGTGCGTCTGCAGAGAGGGATGGTCCACGAACTCGCAGCCGCACTCTCGGCAGCGGATCTCCCGCGGCTGCTGCGGCTGGGCGTGCTTGGACACGATGGGCGTGTAGGGCGCCACGGGACCCTCGTGGGCGTGCCGCTCGTGTCGGTGCTGCTCCAAGCTGGACAGGTTGGTGGTGCGGAAGTCGCAGCGGTCGCAGTCCAGAAGGTCGCTGTTGTGCGTGAGGATGCAGTGAGCCTCCAGGTCCGGACGCGCGTCGAACGTCTCGCCGCACTGGTCGCACTTGTGCAGGTGGATGCCGCGTTCGTGTCCTCGGCCGCTGCGACGTGGCGATGCGGATCGGGAGAGGCGACGAGAGGAAGAAAGAGAAGAAAAAAAAAACAAGGATCATATAACAGCGACGACACGATCGGAACTGAAATCGACCAATGGGGAAGAGCCGTTCCCGCTCCACCTCGCTAGCGTGCGCTGCTGCTGCGGCTGCTGCTTCCGATGCCGTCCCGAGGCGGAAGGAAGGGACGCGTGGGATGTTGGGACTCGCAGACGGCGCCAACTAGCGAAAGCAAAGCGAAATCGAAAACTTAACGGGTTGTTAACAAGAGGCTGTTTTGTCAAAGATGAGCGGTTATCGAAAGGTTACGACCTCGCAACTCTGACAAGAGCCTCGTGTTTGCCGCCCGTTAGTTCCCCATTGGAAAGTGAGAAGCATAAACCAGCCCGTAGAAAAACCCTTTCGCCGAGAGGCCCAAAGGGCCTTGCGATTCGAAATTCGATCGATTGGATCAAACTGTCGGGAAGACTGGATTAAGGTCCTAGACAACGACTTGGTCTAACGTAAACGTAATACGCTTAAAATTTGGAAGAAGCGGAACACGACAGGTAATGATAATTAATAAAAATTGACTAAGGCAACGGGTGGCGGTACCGGTTAATCCGGCCCTGTTGTCACCACTCGCGAAAGTTTGTCATCGTTAAACACGGCCGAAAATCGTCCGTTAACTAAAAGATTTAAATGATCGATATTAAAACGCAACCTTCGAACGAAAGGATATTCTTCAGACACTGCACACACATAAAAATGTTCTCGGCTGATCATCGAATATGAGAAACCAAAACAATATAAGGAGACTAGAAATAAACGGTACGACGATAATCGTTGGAAGGACGAAGCGAGCAACGTAAAATTACACGAGCAATGACACACACGAGGAGAAATAGGATGAAGGCCGTTAGGAGAAGACCGGATCGAGAGTTTGGAGGAGGAGGAGGATTATTCGAGCAAAAGCTGCGGTGGAAGCCAGGCATCTCAAACAGGTTATGACACTACGCAAAACGAGCATAACTCGAGCAAATAAAGTAAAAAAGTTAGGACACGCAAACGCAACACAAACACCAGGGATGAAGGAAAGTGCGATGGGAGTTGCCATTTTGTGACCAATGAAATACTGTACGGGACAGTGGTGGTGGCGGCGGTGGTTGTTCAATTCGAGAGTTTGAGCAAAACCTTCGTAGTCGGATCGCATCGGACATCCCGAAAACCCCTCGGCAAAGAAAACGAGATGGACCCGCTAGCCTCCGACATCATCGCAGTCCGTAGAGGGAACTGGTGGGACGGTGGGACCTCCGGGCAGAGGCTAGCGGAGTAACTTATTTTTGGATGCGGGTATTTTCGAACATGTCCGAGGATTCCGAAGAAGGCTTCTGTCGGGAAAGATTTTCGCTAATTTAGGTTAAGTAAAAAGGGCATTCCTAGTCCTAGGTGGATGCAGCCTAGGAGGATAGGACCTATGTTTAGGAGGAACCATTATCCCAATCAATGGGCATGCTGTTAAACATTGTTGCAAATTAAACGTGGTAAAAATAGTTTCTAACGAGGGTCCTTTCGTCGCTGCCTATTCGAGGACGAGGGCGATACAACTCCATTACCCAGAAATTACGACGACGAGTCTTCCGATCAGATGTAACGGACGTTTTCGAGGAAAGGACCGTGCTCCGACACGAGGACATCCATTCCAAACTCCCAAAACGCTCGTTGGCATCGGATGCGGTAAGACTCGCCGAGGACTCGCGTGAGATCAATTTTATGCGAAGTAATTGTTTTGAATATACGAAATACGGACGTGGCCATTCGTGATTAGGACATCGAAGAATCTCCGCTCGACGTTGGGAACAAAGGGGGAGGTCAGGGGCCACAAATAAAAAGATTTAGAGTACGATGACGACGATTCCCGCATTACCAACTGCCAAAGCGTGACCCCATCTACAGCCGCGATGCATTTGCGCCACAATAACCGCAACTTTACATTCCTTCGGCCACGGCGTCACCCGAGTTTGTAAATTTGTTCGTTATGCCGGCAAAGATGCGGTAGAGAGGGGAACACGGAGCGGCAAAAGGACAACGCTTTACTCTTCCCGCAAATTCCCCGGAAACCCTCGCAGCGACTACGAAAATGCAAAATAAAAAATATACGACACGAACAAACACGTAGAAATCAAAGGAGGTGAGGGAGTGGAAAGCATTCACCAAATCAGTTTCACCGCTACAGCAATCCGAACACTACGCCAAACCAACACTACGAGGATATCGGAGCGAGATTGAAACAGAGAAGGGGGCGGAGGAGGAGGAGACAAGAGTTCAAGAGACAACCTTCCAGAAGAGAAGAGTGAGAGAAAAAAAAGAGTCAATTGGGTGGAGACGTACGTCAAGTCAAAAAAAAAAAAAAGGTCAGTACACGTGATGATTATTTACTTATGTACCTGGAATAGAGGGTCAGTACTGTGTCATCCTGCAGTAGTTAGTGGTAAAAAAGGGATTTCGGGTGACGCAATCCCTAGCTGAAACGGAAAAATCGAAACAAAAACTATAATTTAAAAAGAAGTGCCAATTTTTATCTTTTTTTTTTCTTGTTTGTTTTTTTTTTTAAAAAAAAAAGCTCGGTTTGCATTTCCTCGGAAACGTGAAAACAAAAGAAAATGTCAAACAAAGGCAAACGGTTGCTCTGACAGCCAGGACGAGAATCTCGTACCGGCGTCGCGGGAACGCGCAATCGGATCCGCTAAGACCGTTTCGGACAAACCGAAACCCTATCCAGGTTTAGGAATAGGCCTAGGGGCTGCTTTTTTTGCGACACCGGTACGGGACTAGAGCCGGGCTGCCCTCTACGGTAGGATGGAAGCAACAACGCTCCACCCGAATTGCATCTTCTATCCATTAAAAGAATATAAACATAATATATAAAAACACAGACGCACACGCATACACACTCCATCCGATCGCTCCTCGAGAGAAGGGCATCGTCTCTCCCTGCCCGTCACGCACAAAACGCATGCATCGCGCCATTTACAATTGTTACGCCAATCGCACAAATACAAAACCTCCGACTTAGCGGTCGCCGAAAGGTACGGTCGGTTCCGCAATAACACTCGTTCGACCGAGGTCCCGGCTCGCTTTACGTCAAACACCGCTCGGTCCCAAGAAGGCAAAACGAACCCTCGGGGAGGCATAGGTCCCCGAGCAATAGGGCTCCAGATGGGAGGTGGTACGTAACCCTCGTGTTACGAGCCATCGTCGACGAGTCAAACATCCCCGAGAACGTATCGCATTATGGGAGAACCGACCGTGTACCGATACCAGATTCGTACGGGAAGGTTATCTCTGCCGAGAAGACCTATCGTGCAAAACTCCCTTTGAGGTCTCGATTCCGGAAAACCCTGCTTGGAGAACCGGCACGACTGCGAGAAGTTCGCCATCACTTATAACCTCCCAAAAGTTTCGACCGAACACACACACACACATACGTGCCCCCATAACTGCAACAACTAGTGACGGGAATCTACGAAAGCACGCTCGAGGAGGACGAGGAGGAAGACGGGAAAAGTAAACTGTAAACGCTACGCAGGGCGCCGGGCTTCCGTTCACAACATCACACATACATACACACGCACACACACATCGTTTAATAAATAAAGCGGGTTTGTCGCAAAAAAGAAGCAAATAAAAAATAAAGCGGCGAAGACGTGCAACGGGTTAGCGAAGAAGAAAAGGCGCCAAGTGGGTGGGACGAAGGTTTCGATCGCAGCGGCTCACTTTCCACTGAAGAAGTTCTCGTTACGGAGCGGGGGCGTTCGGGTAAAGGGCAGGACGGGACGGAAAAATGAGTAACCTTTGGTGCGGTTGTCCCACGTATCATTTAAGTCTTGCTTTAAGTCAAAGTCTGCCGAGTTTAGCAAGATTTCATCCGCATAAATTCTAGCAATGGAGTTGTCTCCCATCCACTGTCCGTGGGGCAATTTGCACTTTTCGCCGAAAAGCTAAACGGGAGAACACGGGGAATTAAAAAAAAACAAAGAAACTGCCCTTTCGCTCTCGCTGGGGAAAACAAAGGGGAAGACGGGAATGGATCGAACGAAAAACTAAATTCGATCGCGGGTTAACCGTGGGCTAACGAGCGATGCGAGGGAGGTTAAGATTATGGGGTAAATTAAAACTATGTTCTCTCAAGTTCGCGAACGCGTGTTACTTGTTACGAGTCGCTGATAATTTATAAACCTCTATCGCTATGTCAAAGGTTAAATTTCAATTTAATTTAGGATAAGTCTAGTAAGTTAACGGCTAATTAAGATGGCGTCGAGCAAAATGCCGAAACTGTTTTCATCTAAAATTTGTACCTGCTTAGTGCGGTAAAGTTATTTATAAATAATGCTGAAAACTAACGGACGATTAGCCAGATCGGATAAGTTGGAAGAAAAAAGCCCGAGGTTACAACTTTGTTCTTTAGACTAAACTTTTAAATGAAACAAAAATTAAAGCGAGAGAATATTTAACCGTGGGGCTTAAACGGATGCTGACGAGTAACTTAGGAAGCTAGTCGGCATTGAGGGAAAGCCACGTTCCGGGGTGGGGAAAAGGGCAGCGAGGGGGAGGAGGACAGCCCGCGCAAACGACCGATTCGGATTCGAGACAGGTCCGGAGAAGCCAAAGGCAGTTTCGCGAAGAGACAGGACGAGAAGAAGATGAAAAGGAGGAGGCCGGAAGTGAGGGTTGGGACGTGAAGAGAGGGAGGGACGGATCTCGGAGGAGGAGGACAGAAATACTTACTGCGACTGCTGCATGTGGGCCGTGAGAGAAGCCAGTTCCTCCGTGAGGAAGCCGCACTTGCTGCAGATGCGCTTGTTGTGCACCTTGAATACGTGCGTGGTGAGCCGCTCGGCGCGGGCCGCCTTGTAGTCGCACAGGACGCACAAGAAGGGCTTGATGTGCGTGTTGAGGTGGCGCTTCAGGCACCAGTTGTCCACTCCTCTCCACGAGCAGTACGTGCATACGAACATGCGCGGCAACCTCTTCTTGGATTTGGATTTTCCTCCTCCGCCGCCGCCGCCGTCCTGCCCCATGCCGTTCTCCAGGCCCACCGCCGGGGGTGGCGGCGGCGGTGGTGGCGGCGGGGGAGGAGGAGGTAAGGGCTCCGGCTTGGGGAAGTTGGATGTGGCGTAGGGGGACTTTGGCGGATGCCTGCGGATCAGGTTGATGTCGTAGGGGTGGTCCTTGTGGATGCGGTAGAAGTGCTTCTTGACGTGGTCGGCGCGGTTGAACATCTTGTAGCACACGTAGCAGTGAAAGGGCTTGTCGTCCTTGTGGATGTTCTCGTGCCGCGTGTACAGGTCCTTCCTGTCCGTTGCGTACGGGCAGTGCGGACAGGCGTACTTCTTGTCCACGTCTCCGGGCTCCTTGTTTTCCACCTTGTTCTTCAGGTTCTGGAGCAGCTTGGCCACCTCGTCCAGCATGGGGTTGTCCTTCCACAGGGTAAGGTCCGTCTGCTGCTCGTTGTGGTGCCGCGTCATGTGCATGCGCACGCACCGCGCCCAGGCGCTGCTGTAGGGGCACCGCGGACACTGGAACACCTTGATGTTGGCGTGGGATCCCAGCCAGTGTTCGGCGATGCGGGACAGGAATCCCACCGTGTCGCAGTCCGCGCACTTGAACATCTTCGTGTTGGGGTTGTAAGAGGCCACCTTGGAGTTTGCCCAAGACAGCGTCTCCTTGCTCTCGATCCAGATGTCCTTGCCAGGCTGGTGGGTCGAACCGCGGTTACCGCCTCCGCCACCACCACCTCCTCCCTTGGACTTTCTGGATCCGTGGCCGTGGGATCCCCGTCCGCTTCCGGACGGCCTATCGTTAGACTGGTCCATAAGAGAAGGCCCGCCAGAGGCTCCCACCGCGGTCGTCGTGGTCAGCACGCCCACGCCGCCGCCGCCTCCTCCGCTGCTGGAGGCGATGCTCATGGCCCTGTTGGCCGCCAGCAGGGGCGCAGATCCCGTCGTGGCGCCGGGGTACAGCGGCATTCCGATCATGGACTGGGCCAGAGAAGGTCCATTCGGCCACAGGCGGCTGTTGAGCCGCGCCACGTCTGCCGGGTTCCCATAGTGCGGTTTGGGAAGCGGGTCGCTGGCGTAGAACTTGTTGGCGATTTCTTCGAACACGTCTTCGTAGCACTCCATGACCACGGGCAAAGGTCCTTCCATAGCTCATTGGCACCACTTCTGTAACGAACTCTTCGCGACGGCAACCCCTGCGAAAGTATTAACATCGTAAAAAAATATTAACATCATAACGGAACGACGGCAACGAGGGACTCGGTAGACCTTTCCGCCACACGGAGAACGTATCTCGGCATTCTAGGACTTTCTATTGATATCTATGGACCCTACGCAGTTTTAAAAATGCAAAATAGACATTGAAATAAAAATATCAGAGAGGCCAATTGAGGATATAAATAAGTACACATTTTCTTTCTTTTAGATATTCCAAGTCGTGACACTCAACCTTTTTCAGCTCACGGCACACTAAACAAGACTGCGAACTGTTGCGGCACACTGGACAAGGTGCTAAAGTTGTCACGACACTCAACGAAGTTTTTAAGGAGAGGTTTTCTGTAATTTTCTCAGTGAAATAAATAAAATAAAACAAGTAAAAATAAGCCGCACGACTGATTTTCAACGGGTGTGACATAAAGGGTTTACGGGTGTGCCGCAGAGAAGTTAATGATGAGGTTTACAAATTGATCTTTCGCATAATACATATTTGTAAATATAAAACATTAGACATAGTCATCGTAGATATCATTTTATTCCGACCTTGAATTTTATTTATTTCATCGAGAAATTATAGAAGTCCTCTCCTGTGCCTCGGCAATTGCAGCCGCTTCTTCAGCGCGCCGTGTGCCGCGACAATTTCACGTTTAGTTTATTGTGCCTCGAGCTAAAAAGGGTTGAAAAACACTGCTCTACGTTGACCATTTCTAATGTTTGCAATTTGCAATTAGTAAATATTCGAACATATTGAGAGGTTACAAATAGAAGGTAAATTTTGGCCTTTCTCACAAACTTCTACGTCACACTCCTCACGGCACACCGGTTGAAAATCACCGGACTAGAGGCCCCACCTTGGCTCGATCCATTCCTGGGTGGAGCTGGTATAGATTAGGGTGTGGTTAAAGAACTTAAAAGTTAAGATCGAGCTTCGTCAAATTGGATTAGTGCCCATAGGATAAAGATTCTTAGGGCATCGTCTAACTGGACAAAAATACGTAAGGGGTCAAAGTGGACAAGCATCAAAGGCAAGAAAGCCTGAAGTGACACAAATTCAACGGGTAACGTTCGGATAATTGTGAAACTAAAATAAATCCAAGTTCCCCGAGCCCTGATCCAGGGTCCCAATGCCCCAATAACCTTACCATCGTGCAGAACGTGAGGATGACTACCGAAGAAGCTGTTCGAAGCGTACCATCTCCAGAAATGAGTAAAAGCATTGGCTCGAAGAGGGTGGATAATATTTTTCGTCCCGCGATAATAAGGTGGGTCCTCTTAACCTCCTACACCACAATCGAGCCAAGGTATCGTAGGAGTAGCAGCACATATTTGCCACCCTAACTCGCTTCCCACCCTCTACTACCCCCGACAACCTCCCTCGTGCAGCAGTGTGGGTTCGCCCTCCTCGTCCCACATTTATCCCCCCTCCTCCTCCTCCTCCTCCGACCCTCTCCCTCCCCCCTCTTCTTCAACACCACCACCACCACCCATTAAAAAGGGGGGCGATCGATGGTTGTCAAGCTACCAGCAGCAGCAGCAAGGGTAGAAAGGGCCTTCGAAGGAAGGGAAAACGAGGGCGAACGAGAAGACGCGATGTGGGGTCAAAACACACTTTCGTAAGAAATATATCTAGTGGACATTTAGGGTACGGACAAAACCGAACTCGAGCTCGTTTTAAAAAGAAGGTACCGCAACAACTCCAGCTCATCTCATTGAGTTCATTCGCAAAGCTCCACAATAATAAAATTCGTAATTGGAAATTGTTAACATCGTACCACTTGCCTAAGTCTAACACGAGCTTATTTTCAAAGCTAAGCTTGAGACTCGGTTTCGTATCTCACGAGTCCCTCGTCGTACGTTCGAACGATATAGTGTCACAAAGGGCCTAAGGTGGTTGAGCTACGCTAAAGGGTGAAAGACGTGGCCTTAGTTTAAGGAGCCTAAATGGCATCCAAAGTCACGGAGATCCTAATCCTTAGTTGGTCACTGAAGACCAACTGGCAATTTGAAGCCCAAAAACATCTGATGGCACACAAGGTCGTTTACATCGGTATTCGAGCGTATAACGGGTCAGTTAAACGACAACTACCTTAACTAAGGGCACGTAGGTCCTAGATATGGATGTAAAAGCCCTATACAATATCCCGCAGATCAGAGACGATCGAGTAAGATTCACGATGCCGGCCACTTTTTAGAGGAACTCTCCGCATATATCTCCCGGAAAGCGGAGTTAACGCAGACAGGATATCAGACACTGGTTTCAAACCCTAGCCAGACCACTGCCTCCATTATTACGGTACACGGAGAATGGGCACAAAGGGTCAGGAGAGTCCCTAACCCTATCATCGACCCACCCGTCCCATCCCGCAGATACATGACGTAGGGCGTGATATACGACGTAAGGGCCTCGGGCACGAATGCCCAGCGCAAAAGGGCAAGGAGAAAAAAGTGGGAGTTCCACAAAAAGCCCAAACAATAGGTCGGCCATTTTCCCGTGACAACGAGCGTCTCGTACAAACACTAGCCTTATTAGCTTAAACCGAACGGGTCACCAATTCCATCCCGATCGTCTCCGTATCTAGCAAAACCCCATCTAACAGTCGTACCACAAAAAGCCGATAAGAATAATAAAAAAAGGCAATAAAAGGTAAAAAAAGCGTTTGGTAGGAGGGAGTAAGTGCGGTTAAC
This sequence comes from Ophyiulus pilosus, assembly GCA_033995625.1. NCBI lineage: Eukaryota > Metazoa > Arthropoda > Diplopoda > Julida > Julidae > Ophyiulus > Ophyiulus pilosus. The sequence goes on along the minus strand of JAUJYV010000036.1, from coordinate 113,529 downwards.
TTACGCGCTGTTGTATTTGCACGAGGCCAAGGGCGGGAGGGAGGCGACGCCATGGACGGAACAGCCAATGGCGTTCTATACACGCGAGGATCCAAGATGGCGGCTAGATGGTGTTGAGACGCAGGCCCTCGCTTCGATCAACGACGTTTCGTGCGTCGGATCCGTCGCTGCTCCCGACCAAAAGCGCCGTCGTCGTTTTCAAAAGCGGGCGAGGCGTCGTTCCTTCGTCCGTCCGAATGCGGCTGGAAAGCGTTTTTCCTGGGCGAAATGGCTTTTGTTTTTGGCTGCTGCTGCTCAACCCACTGTTAAGCACCCGCTCAAACGCCGTTCCCTCAACTCTGTCGATGGAAGAAGGAGCGCGCGCGGAAAGGGGAGGCGATGACGTCACGGCTTTGGCGCGTCACGTGACGACGCTCCCGACTACGGACACGCGGGGGGAGGAGGGACGACCGAAAAGACACGCTTTGGTCAAACACGAAATTACGCTTTTACATTAAAGCCCCCCCAACAGCATTTTTACATTCAAAATAGCTTTTATGAAAATATGACAATTGTCGCGATTGAAATTCATTTTTATCAATTTATTATATGTGTGGGTGCAGTTTTTGTCAAAGAATGACTCGGTTTTTCTGATGTAAAAGTGCAAATTGTCTTCAGAAAATAAGCGATTTTTCTGAAATAGTGAAAGTGTAATTTGTATGCGGAAACGTGATTTTATTAAACGCTTTTATGGCAGAATATTTCCATTTCTACGTGCTAAAATTTCCCCAATTCCGCTTAATCGGGAGGCGTGGGATCCAAACATTAGGACCCAATAATGCCGAGTTTAGTCATTTTTCTCTATTGAAAATTGGAGCGTCCCGATAAAACCGGAATTATCTTTAAAAGTGTATATATGGGCGGGGAGAACGCCGTGGACCTATTAAGCGGCTGCCCCAATTAATAAGCATACCTCACCTCAACATAGGGCGTTTACGCGTCAAGTCCTTTTCGAACGTCCCTCGCGGACGACGAAAGGGAGATCCGAAGGGGTGGAAGGGGGGAGGGTGAGAGGAGAGGGTGAGAAGCGACGATTGGAACGGTTGGGAAAATGGAACGGAAAAACGTTCTAATATCCTAACCCGCCAGCGCGCGGATCTAAAGCAACTACGCGAGAAAAATAGGAAGAAATTGGTGAAAATGGGTGAAAAATAGGCGAATGTGAGACCGAAGGAGGCGCCTTCGAATGCTCCACTCCCCCTCCTCACTTCCTCCCCCCTTCATCCCCTTGGTTTCTTCCCGCTTCCCCCCTCCGCATTCCCTCCTCCCCCCCTTCATTCGCCCCCTTTTAAGGTGGGTTCATCCAAAAATATTCACCCGAAAGGGGGGATGAAGGAAAAGGAGGAGATGGCGATATGGGGAGGGGGCTCACATTTATAGGCCTAATATACAGTTATATCCTAGAATAATACCGTTTTAATGCTACCTACTTCTTTAACGCTTTTCAAAGGGTTGGCTGTCCTGTTCGGATATTACGGGCAAGATTCTTCGCTCGATCGACAGAATGTGGCACAATATGACGTCATATAGTTAACGAAAACACGCCGGATGACGTCATGTATCAGGAACAACGACGTCATGTTAGCTCGAGTTAGTTCAGAAATACGTCGTATATAAAAGTTAATGACGTTATTTGTTTATAATAATGATTAAATGTGTTAATAAAAGTGATTTAAATCTATGAATGTATAACGTCCGTCTCAGTGTCTGATGAATACTTTCTTATGGATATTGTCTGCTGGCTTTTACTGTCTGGTAACCACGAGTGGAATACTGTCTGCACGGTGCTACTGTCTGATATTTAGTGTCTGGAGGCTACTGTCCTGCGCTAACTTTCGGACAAATGGTATAATATTGATGGTTACTGGTGACTATTATCTAATAATGTCTAGATGTAAATTTTACAGCATTTTACTGATAAATACTGTCTAGCTGACGATATATTTTGCGCCCTGGTTTCAACTGTCTGAGGCATCCTATCTTGAGGATACTGTCTGATCACAATTGTCCGGTTAACACAATTCCTAATTTGAAATTCCCGCCTATGCGTTCGAGCATCGAGTGGCCGAAGCGCCTTAGCATCGTGCTGCCCCTCGATGTGGAGAAGTCCACAATACGGCTTCCCCGCATGACACCCGTGCGTTGCTTGTTTGCCACCCTTTAAGGGGCAGCTAATTTTTCATCGGAAAGTTGATTTTCTCCCGTTTTTCCCGTTTCTGAGCAACGCTTTTTGAAGCCGAAAAGCAAATAAACAAAATGGTGTCTGGCGTGTCCTGGCCTCATGTGGCATTCCATGACGTAGACAGTGGCGCCACCTCACCCTCGTCGCTCATCGATTTCTGTTCCTCCTTCGAGCATCGTCATCAAAAGATCGATCTGGACATTTTGAATCCGTGAATCCCAGGCGTGAAAAACATCGGAAAATACGCAAGATTCAAAGATTGAAAAGGACGTGTCGATGCTTCCCATGGGATTCCCTAGGCTCCTTCCCGAGGGATATCGTCATGGAAGGCCCTGGAGAAAGGCCCTTTGAAAGCATTTGTCTCTCCTCTGTCATGGACTTGGAGTTTCCGACATAAGTTACGTCGTTTCAGTACCCTCAAACTGGATTCTACGTCGCCATCTTCGGAGCCAGCAGCCAGTAAGTACTTGGAAATGTTTACGAATAATGTTAAAAAGAGGGGGTTTTAAAAAAAATGGGGCTCTAAATGCATGGACTGAAATCCTGAGATTCGAGGGATGAAAGGGTTGAAGGAAGGCTTAAGGTCTAAAAAAAGGCTTAAAACAAGGACATTAAACGCAGTTCAATGCACCGAATCGGATGTATCGATACCATATAAGGTATCGAAAGTATTAAGTATAAACGATATATAAGCAATAAACGTAACCCTGGTTTCACGAGGTGTTTATGACGTGACGATGACGTCATTCATCGAGCGTCTTTTTCAACTCACGGCACACAAAATGGCGCTCGAAATTCCCGCGGCACACTGAATTGGGTAACAAGATTGTCACGGCACACCAGTTGAAAAAACACTGCCCTAGACCCTAAAGTATGCAATTTAGTCTATCTACATTTCTAGTCACCTCTCAAAAGGGCTCTTAAATATTTCGTATAACATAAGCATCCTTACGACACGTGTGTATATTTAACGGAGTTTCGTGAAGACTCGAGGGCACCAAGGAGTATATTTTTAGCCGATCAGCCTATTAAAAGGGCTTCGTGCGACTCGCGTGTCAACACGGGACCTTTCAACACGTGTTTATTTTACGGATTGGTAGTACCAACACGTGTATTTTTCGCGAAATAACCTATCAAAAGGGCCCCCGAAACACTTCGTAAACATGCCTTTGCGGTAAATAATGACGAGACAACTTTGTTTACGACATAAACGGCGAGAAAACTTGGGCCTTACGGTATAAAAATGAGGCGATATCTTCGTGTTTACGGTGTGTTTACACTTTCCAAGTTAAATTACGGCATAAAACGCGATCAAACGTTGCGTTCGTAGCATAATGAGCCTTCGCGAGGCTCCGTATTGACTAGTTCTTTTTTTAGAACATCGGCACGTGATACGTTTGCACGCGCCCTTCGTTCCGTTTTTTAAAATATTATTCCACAACATGGAACGCGAGTGTTCCATTTTGGGATGTCGTTGGCGAGCATTTAATTGCTAGCAAAAAAAGATGAAGAAGTTTCTCGCGTTTTTGTGTCCGAAATTGCAATTTTTCGTGAAAATGAAAAAAGCTGCTGCGTCGAGTAAGTGCTTTCTGTTGTCACTCGAATGTTATTTAGAAGACGTTTTAAGGCGATTTGCGATTGCCGCTAAGTCCGATGTATTCAAAAAGGATTAACTTCAAATCGATTCAACTTAGTGGAAAAAACCATTTCATTTTCCCCATCGTCAAATCATTTCTCGTCTTAGTATCACATTTTGCAATTCATCCGCTTATTTATATAGAGGTTTTTTTCTTTAAAAAAAAAAAAAAAAAGAAAAATTAATTCAGATTCAAAATTCCTCTTTTTAGCGCTCGTGCTTCGGTTCGAATTTTTTCACGCGCTATTTTGGTATGACGTCAGGTGAAATGTACGAGATGTGGTAGAAAAGGACCGCGGCCCACTCGAGGACCCTTGGCGGCGCACCAGTCGCGATATGATGGATCCACGCTCACCACGTGTTATGTTTTTACTTCCAGAGATGGCTCCTGGAGTTGGAGACCGGCGCGGTCCTCCCGCCCCTGACCTCGCTTCACCGGCAGCATGCCTGATTCCTCCTCCCCCTCCCCCTCCTCCTCCTCCTCCACCACCACCACCTCTGCTTTCGGCGGCAGGGGCGGCGGTGGCACTGTGTCCACCCAACCCCGAAGACGCCCCGGAGGCGTCGACGTCGTCGTCCTCGGCGGTTCCCTCGTCTCCGAACCCCCGTTCTCCGTCGTCGTCCACCGCCGGCCTCCAGCCGCGCTACCACCGCAGCCGTCGCTCGTCCGTCGTGGGTCCGGGTGCGGGAGGTGGTCAACGTCTGTTCAGCCCTCATCATTGCAGGAGCCAGTCGGTGAGGACGGCGAGACGCCCCAACCGCCTGGAGTTACCCGAATTCAGGTCGAGGGTGTCCAGCATGCCCCTGGAAGCCTCGCGCTACAATCCCAGGCTCATCGACGACGAGGAATTCTACAGGCTGAGGAGCTTCAGCATCACGGCCAAGGGAGTCATCAACAGGGGAGATTCCCTGAGGTCGAGGCGATCCAAGAGCAACACCAGCGTCGCTTCCTCTTGCGGGATAGGAGGAGGAGGGATGGAGATCAGGGAAGCCGTCGCCGCCGCCCTCAGCCTCAGCGCCGCCACTTCCTGCGCCTCCTCCAGGAGTGGACAGGATCTCCTAGCCGTCAAGTACAGAGTCGCCATCTTAGGAGGAGCGGACGTCGGCAAGACGGCACTCACCACGCAGTTCCTCACTTCGGAGTACATGAACGCCTACGATGCTTCCTTGGGTAACTCTTCCTTTCTTCCTCGGCCCGCACGCCATCTTCGACCTTCCTTTCTTGTTTCCTTCCTTCCTCAACCTTAGTCGAGGGATGACAACCCTACATCGGCTTCCTTCCTTCTCTCAATGTTTGGACCTTGGGCGAGTTTCCCTGAATCGCTTTCCTCGCACCCTTTCTGGACGTCATCCTTCCTTCCCTTTTCCTCGATCAGTCAACCTCCCTTCTGTCATTTACTGCTCTCTTCTTTCCTTAGCGAGTCTTCCACCCTTCCATCCTTCCCCGTCTCTCTCTCTCTCTCTTTCGCCGAAGAAGGGTCGTTGGCATCCGTCTTCCAGAATCAACTTCCGGTTCTCTTTCTTTAGACGATGACTTCGGCGAGAAGACCGTTTCCGTTTTGCTGGACGGCGAGGAATCAGAGATGGTCTTCATCGACCACCCCAGCAGCGAGATGTCGGTGCGTCCTCCTGTCTTACTTTCCCTCCTTTTCTCCTTTTCCTTTTCCTTTTTTATGACAATTTCCCCCGTTTCGTCCGCAGGTGGAGAACTTCGTGTCCACGTACGAGCCGCACGCTTACGTGGTGGTTTACTCCATCATCGACCGCAGCAGCTACATGCAGGCGGAGGACATTTTGGCATATCTGTGGAAGGGAGACTACATGAGGAACAGGGCCATCATCCTGGTGGGCAACAAGACGGACCTCGTCAGGTCGAGGGTCATCTCCATCGAAGGTAATGACGACGACGACGACGACGACGACGACGACGACAATGACTCGTGAGGTTACCTAACATCACTCCTGACTAATGACAATGTCCTCTGTAGAGCCAGCTTTCGTTAATTTATGACTCGTGACAATAGAGGACGTCTTCTCCAGGGGTTAAACAACCTTTTCTGACTCGTGACAACCATGACTTCTGACCAATGACAAGGAGAATGTCTTCTCCAGAGGCAACCATCCATGACTTCCGACTCGTGATAATGGAGGATGTATCCTCTTCCGACTTGTCACAATTGAGGATGTCATCCTCTTCCGACTTGTCACAATGGGGGTCGTCTTCTCCAGAGGTGATGGCAATTGAGGATGTCTTCTTACCAATGACCACGGAGGATGTCTTATCCAGAGACAACCATCCATGACTTCTGACTCGTGACAATGGAGGATGTCTTCTCCAGAGGTTACCATCCTCTTCTGACCAATGACCATGGAGGATGTCTTCCGTAGAGGCAATCACCCTTGACTCGTGACTGGTGACAATGCAGGACGGCATCAGTACGGGAAACTCTTAACTTCCGACTCGTGACAAAGGAAGACGTCTTCTCCAGCGGTTAACGTCCTCTTCTGACTCGTGACAATGGATGATGTCTCCTGTAGAGATGTCCTCCACGACTGACCAATGACAAAGGAGAATGTCTTCTCCAGAGGCCACGATCCACGACTTCCGACTCGTGACAATGGAGGTCGTCTTCTCCAGAGGTTACCATTTGACCAATGTCCATGGGAGATGTGTTCCGTAGAGACAATCGCAAACGACTCGTGACTGGTGACAATGTAGGACGGCATCTGTACGGACAACTACTCTTCCTTAACTTCCGACTCGCGACAATGAAGGACGTCTAATTTTCCTCTTTTTTTTTTCCTTCCTCCCCGAAGAGGGAAAATCCCTGGCGACGTCCCACGAGTGCAAGTTCATCGAGACGTCCAGCGGCATCAACCACAACGTGGACGAGCTCCTCGTGGGCATCTTGAGCCAGATCCGCCTGAAGCTGAAGAGGGCGACGACCGGCAGCGGAAACGGAGACGCCGGAAGTCAGCGAGGCGACGTCCGCACTTCCGACAAGAAGAAGAAGAAGCGCTACAAGGGAGGTTCCAGAACCGTCAGTTTCAGGGCCAAAGGACTGCTCAACAAGTTCTGCAACAAAGACAACAAATCCAAATCTTGCGAAAACTTACACGTGTTATGAACGACCCTCCCGCCTCACTGTGATAAAAAACCTCCTCCTCGTAGAGACTAACGGAAGTCGGAAGTTCAGCAGTTGCGTGTGTTTTTTTGTTTCATTTACCTTTCGTGCAGCCGTCGTTCGTTTTTAGTTTAGGACCCAAAGGGCCGTTTGCGTTACGGACGCCCATATTAAGATGGCAGTTGCGTTCTTCACTAGAGGAACTGCTGTTTAACTGACGTCGCGGACGTTAGCTTCGGAGGGGATTTTTCTACGTCCGGGAGTTAACTGCCGGGCATCCGGTTTTCTTCCGAGGGAACTTCCCTTTGACACTCGAGACCGGAAGTTTGTCGACCGACGTCTTTTTTTTCCTTCTTTCGAGGAAACTTCCCCGCGACGTAACGCCAAAATATCAGAGGTTAACTAACTGCCGTCCGTTTTTGAGATGGGAAGGTACCGACTGACGTCAGTTTCATTTTTTTTAAAAAGGAAAATTCCCTTCGAATAACTATAACGTTAGCAAACCGACGTCCGTGATTTTGGGAAGGGAAGTTACCGGAAGATACCGACCGACGTCCGTTTTATATCTCGCGAAGGAAAATTCCCTTTGAAAAACTGACGTCCGTATTTGAGACGGGAACTTCCATTCGACATCCGGACTCTGGAAGTTATCCGACCGACGTCCATTTTCTTCTTCTTCAGAGGAAACTTCCAATCGACGGAAGTCAACCGATCGACGTCCGCTTTTCATCTTCTTAAAGGAAATTTCCCTCTGCAGAAAAAGCAAAGCATGGACGTTAGGAGACCGACGTCCGTTTTTAATGTTTCGTGGAAATGTTTCCTTCGCCATTTAGTTAACTGAGCAGACGTCAGTTTTTGTTCTTCTTATCTTTTCGATGTCCTTTGACTTCCGAAACTGACGGAAAAGTAACTAGAAAAGCGTACCAGATGTATTTGTATAGAAATTTTTTTGTAATACCATCCCAGTTTCGGCAGTTTACACATTGGAACGGACGTTTAAGCCGTTTGTTTTCAGAAAGACGAATCCGAATTTAGACGTTTCGGAAGTTGCGTCGTTTCATCCCCCTCCCCATTCACTCGTTTCGCCATTTCGTCAGTTCGCGGTTTTTGTAAACTGCGGGAATTTCTACGCCCTTCGAGCCCTTTAAGCCCCTCTCTCCTTAGTAATAAGTCTAATACAAGCATGTTAGAACCGGAAGCAGTTTTCTATTTCTAAGACGCGTAGAATATCTATTCTATACACGGTGTATTTTTTGCATTTGTATTCTTATTATATTGGAACGAAGAGGAATTTTAGTATTAAAATTTAGATACCGTCGAAAACGTTGTCCAAGTTCCTCGACTGCCGAAGTCGCGTCGGCAGTCAATCGTACGTGCCGCAATATGTGGACCCATCGGGACGGGGAGAACGCTTTTGGCTCAGTCATCGTTTTAGGCATTTTCAGCGTTTTAAGCGGAGGTCAAGTATTAGCCTCGTATATGAAGTCCATACGTGGACGCTAAACGCCACTAGGGCCAGAACTGCACTTATTTTGCTTCGGACTTTACAAAGTACTCCCGTACTTGCGGATTTCTTACGGAAACGACGATCGTCGAATCGCGATTAAAATTGTACTCGCCGTAAGTAGAAATGAAACAAATTGCACGAATTAAAGCGGGCATCTTTCGTTCGAATAACGCGGACTTTTGCTCGGAAAGCGCTCCGCGAGTGCGTGTGGCGAGCGCAACTTTTTCGCCGAGTAAATATTCGACTCGGGACAAAACAGCGACTCCCGACGGGAAAAGACGAGTGACCGTCACGCGACCCTCCCCGAAGTGGCCGGAGTAAGCGAAACAGTCGACGAAACACGAAACGTTTTGAATGTCGAAAGACAAAACTTTTACGAAGAGTGAGACGTTTTCGATATACTTACCTCCGCGCACCGCGCGTCGCTAAACTCCGGTTAACAAATCCGAGTCGACAAGCGGACGAATAATTCGCACTATTTATTGGTGTTTTTAAACTTTTAAAGGTTTAAAAGCTTTTTTAAAAACCTTTAAAACAAACGAGAAAAATAAAATTAACTTCCAAAAAACTAAAAAGAACAACGAAGAGTTTAACGTTTTTAACTTAAAAAACAAACGGGGTTTTGGCACGAAAACAAAAAAAAAACAAAAAGCTAATCTCCGTTCCGTTAAACTTAACGAACGTTCGCTCGCTCGGGGCTTAACCGCACGTTTAAAATAAGCGTTCTAGCTAACCGTTCGTTAACTAACTAGATTGTGCGTCCGCCTTCTCGTTAAGTATTATGCAAAAATATTCGCTATTCGAAAGGCATTCTTACGTTAAGCTTAATCGGGGAATAACGTCGTCCGTCAAGCGTTCCGTCACGAGGCAGAGTCCTTCCTGGAGGTCCTTAACGAAGCGTTTTCGCCCAATTTACCCTGAATCCGGGTAGGAATCTCTTAACGGGGCGATGGTTCCTACCAAATTCCATCCCGACGTACGTGTGTGTGTGTGTATATATATATATATAGAGTTAACGATCCGTTAAAAAAAAAAAACGGGCGTTAACTGCAAAAAATACTCCAATGTCTCTCGCTCTGAAAACAAAAATATCCCGCGGGATTTCAGATCTAAGATGAGGAATCTCGTTCAGAATCTCACGGAGGACGAGGAAGGATCCGTGTTCTAAAAAACAACAAAAAGAGGGAAAGTTGTAAATAAACGCAGGAGGAATCTGGGAGCGAGAACCCCGGAATCTTACCTCCCGCTCTTAGTACTCTTAGAGTTGCGTGGTGTGTTTTTCGGCGGCGGTTGCGGTCGCCGCGGCGGTCGTTTGTCCGCCGGGCGTCTCCTTCATTTCCTCGCTGTTCTCGTCGAAGATCCCGAACACGGAAGGCGTGTTCCGCGGCGGTTCCAGGCGGTTGAGGAAGGTGGTCGTGGGCGAGACGTACGCGTTGTACTCGCGGTTCTCCACCCACGAGGGGAACTCCTGTTGAACCACGGGCCTGTCGTCGTTCCTCCTCGCGGATTGTTCTTCGGCAGCTTCCGCCGCGGCTTCGGAGCCGCTTCCCCTCCTCCACGGCAGCTGGGTTTCCGTCGCGGTTTGCGGTTGCGAAACCGTGGCCGAAAACGGGCGGCGATGCGGCGATCCGTCTCCTGCAAAGCGGCAAAAAAGAACAAAATGAGGGCGGATACTTTAACCGCGCGGTTTACATCCGATCGTGGCGGCAACGGTCCGCTAAGCTTTTACATCTACGGCGCGGCGTGCGAAGGACCTTAGCTAATCGTGACGTACCGTTTTGGGGCACCGCGTCCATTCCGGGGGGAGGACCTAAGGCAGGCAAAGGACTAACGGAATCTGTGCAACGATATAACAAAAAATAATAACAAATGAAAAAAAAGCGTGCGAGGAAATGACGGGAGAAAGTGCTAACGAGCGAGCGGAACGAAGATAACGAGCGGGGCGGAGAGGGTCGGACAATATCCGAAAGGGAGAAAACGCGCTCCGTGGTCGACAATCCACGACTCCGGAATACGAGCACAACGAGCAGGGTCTAAAAACGATACCGTAAAATGTGGATACTTCGGGACGACAGTGTTTTGGGACGGGGCGACTTTGGGCCACTCATAGTTTTGGGTATTTCGAGCGTGTTTCCACGATGCCACAAATTGGGTTATCGAAGCACCAAAAATTGGCCGGAAGTATCCACGTTTTAGGGTAACGGAACGCGCGTAACGAGCGATCCGCAGCAAACCGACGTTACCGGAGGGCGTTGCGGTGAACATGATTCCGTCCTCGTCTTCCAGCGCGGCGTTGACGTAGTAATTGTACTTGCTTTCGTCGCCATCGCCTTTTTCGCAGGGAATTTTGATTTGCGGATTTGCGCCACCTGCGGAAAATAAACAAACGTCAATGTCCGGTTAAACGCCGAGCGACGAAAAGGCCCTTTGGCGGCGCGTCGTTCTTACGTTGATTGGTGTTGACGACGGGAGACAAGTAGTTGTTCTTGGTGTAGATGTATCCGTTGCCGTTGGCGTTCTTCCTCCTGATGACCGCCTTCTTGGGGTTCTTGTACTGCTCGCTCAGCATGTGCCTGATCTGCATCCGAACCATGTGTCGGAACGGAGGATGGGGCTCTTGCTCGTTCATCGCGGAACGGCCGTAGTTGCGAGGCTACGACAAATTTCAAAAAACAACCGATATAGAGCTTTTCTGGAAAACGGCCCACCCCGAAGGGCCCAACGAGTCTATTTTATCTCCCGTCCTTTAACGGCTCGTTACGCTATTTCAAATCAACAATGCAATCTTAACGTCTTATGGAGAGGGCCAAACGTAAGCCCTTTTGCCGCGGAACGTACCCTTCGTGGCGTTTTGAACATGGCGTCGCTCAGAATGTGGTGCAGTTTCGCATCGTTGAGATCTTTGGTCGACGGCGAGTAATCCAGTTCGTGCATATCCAAATTGCATATACTCGTGTCCACGCTGCTCTGGCAGTATTGGCTATCGCTGCGGGAACGAAAAAGAGCGTTAAGATAACGGCGCGTTAGGATAACGCTCGACGCGGAAGCTAACGCGCGGCTAAAGTCACCCTTCGAGATTGCTTTGCGTGTAGTTCCTGAAGAGATTCCCCAGAGACATTTCCGTGGACAGAGCGTTGAGAGGGACGAAGCTCCCGTTCTGGACGATGAAGTCGCGCGCGTCTCGCACGTTAAGTTTGGAGAACGTCTCCAAGATCTTGGGTTCGGCCGCGTGGTGATCTCGCACGAACCACTTGCGCAAGTACTTGTTGTCGTAGTACTTGAACCTGGAAACGGTCAAACGAGAGTTAATAATCGAGAGACGTAACCGCGCATCCTTCGTCGATTAAACTTACCTGTCCCGCAAATGGTGATTCCCGGAGTGACCGTAAATGTCCTCCATGCCGGCCATCAAGTGATCCATGAACTGATAAATACAAAAACAGCTTTCGTTAAAACTATCGAAAGGCGAGAGAGTCCGCCGATGAGCTCTCGCGAGTACAACGCGTTCTCACCCTCTCGTGGATCCTTTCGTTCATGGTGACCTTCCTCTTGGAGCTCTTCTTCACCCTTAGCAGTTGCACCAACGGCTTAATCGTAATTCCCTTTAACGAGAGATAGAACAAATTGGAGACGTTAACGACCTCAAATCTGCAATACCGAGATGGGACTTAACGGGACTCGACCGACCTGAACGAGCACAGTGAAATAGACCATGGCGATGGTCGCCGTGACGAACATGGACTTGTGCTTTACGACGCCTACGTCGATGGTAAGGGCCAAAGCGAACGCAACGGCCCCTCTGAGACCTCCGTAAGCCATGACGAATTCCTCCACCTTGTTAAGTTTGTGCAAACGGTAACGGTTGGCCAAAGACGTGAAGATAACGACACCTAAGAAAACAGACAACCAACGGGTTAAGTCGCGTCGCCCTCGCGGGAAGTGCCCTTAACCGGATGCCTTACCGATGGCCCTATAGACGGTGCAAAACAAGATGGTGAAGATGACGAACCACGTGTTCCACATGTGGTAATCGTTAACGGCCGAAACGCCCAAAAACAGGAATATGATGGTTTCCGAAACGCTGCTCAACATCTTCATGGCGTACTTGATGGTCGTGTGAGACTTAAGGGACACGTTGGCCTCCACGTAGTTCTTGGCGCAAATCCCGAAGAACGTTATTCTAAGGAAGTAAAACGAGACGACTTAGGACCTTCCGAGAGCGTCATCGGAAAGGGCTAGAAGGGACGCGGGTCTCTTACGCTAATATTCCGGACAAGTGGAACATCTCGGCGGTGAGGTGGGACAAGTAGGCCATGATGAAGACCAGCAAGGGCTCGATGACCCTTACGTGGTTGGTGAAGCGCGTGACAAATCCGGCGAGGAAGCCCCACACGATGCCGATGGCAGTCCCTCCTAGGGCCACCACGAAGAAGGACGCGAAGCCCAGCAAGACGTCCGTGTACTGCACGTTGGTCTCTCCCATTTCGGTGTACGCTTCGAACATGTGGTAAAGGACCTAAAAAGTTAAGAAGGACCATTTTATATCATATATGGCTAGCGTTACAAGGATGACATTTTCAATAATCAAGCAGGTGTGCCACAATACTGGTTGGGGTGACCAGATTCTGATAAGCGTAACCAGGGACCCTCTAGAAGCACTCCCCACCAGTGGCGGACGTCAAAAGTCGCGGGGTGTCCCGTGGCTGGGCAGAGCTCATACGAGATCCAGCCCAAATGAATATGGCCATCTGCTGCTTACAACATTATAAAAAGTCCCAATAAATTTTAATTAGCCCCCACTTTGGCCCCCACAAATCCCTCTCCCGTCAGGCCTGATCAGAATGCGTACCACAGTGACTGCGTCATTGAGCAGGGACTCTCCGAAAACGACGATATATAGGACCTCGTTGACGTGAATTTCCTCGAAGACGGCCAACACGGCAACCGGATCCACGGCGCTGATCAAGGCACTGAAAAGGAAGGTCTCCAGGATGCCCAATTCGACGCCGTACAGGCCGGTCAGTCCCACGGCCCAGAGGGACACGCCGATGGTCAGCGTGTTCCACACCGTCCCTATCACGGCGAACAGCAAAATGGTGCCCAGGTTGTCGAAGAAGCTTCGGTTGGGCATGAAGTAGCCCGCGTCCAGCACGATAGGCGGCAGCATGAACATGAAAAAGGTCGTAGGGGTCAAGATGGACACGCGCATCAGGTGGGTGTAGAAGAGGAGGAGGCCGATGATCACGCCCAGGACGATCAGGAGGACGGACTCCGGAAACAACGAACTCAGCTTGTTGGTCATGTGGAATCCTGACAATAGAAAACAAATTAGTAAACGACGCGTGTATGGCCTTTAAGACATAAGAACAATATGGACGTTAAGACTTAAAACTTAGTAAAACACTATTAACGCATTTCAGAAAGTAGAAACTCAAACAGAATGTGCGGTTGTCTCGGAACAGGTGGCTTTCATCCGTTGTCCCAAATTCAGCCAAAAAGAGACCTTGATTCCCTCGTTGCGCTTACTCAGAGTGCTTAATTTAGCATAGCCGTTTCGGTCTATATTACACAACATTTCTCCTGAAATTTCACGAATTTCTAATCTACAATTCGTTCCATAACTAACGTTTTTAAGTGGATATATCAACTGCGAGATTTGTGAGTGCAAACATCTCAATTTAGTTCAATGGCAAGACATTCCGTATGAGGTTAACAAAACGATAACTCCTAGAAAAATCTCTAGAAGCTTTAGGTCCCTTAACTGTATTATATTTTTTAAGGTTCTATAGGACTTTTCGACTCGGGGCTCGTGATTTTCTCGCCCTTATACCGGAAACACATATCATATGATATATATTGAGAGGTCATTTTGATAGGCTGACAGGTAGAAAATACACTTGAGCCATCACGGGCCTCATAAAATTGAGATGTGGTGAAAAGTCCGGCGTAACTGTGTGAAAAATATACGTATGACAATATAAATGTTCCCACCCAGATAGTCATTCGTGTATGATGTTATCGTGGGATTACGGTTAAGTTCCCAGGTGTGTGTGAAGGATAATACAATGTAGTGCGCACATCCCTGTTCTCCTACTTCCAATGCTTACGTCACCGACTGCAAATTGGGATTACCAGCGCGGGTTTCCCCCTCACGGACATCCACGACGTCACAATGGTCTGCCTAATGTCCGTATTCGTGTGAAAAATTCATATTGATTATAGCAATTGTGCAAACCGCGTGCTAACTATAGTCTACAATGAAATCCAACGAAGCAGTACAGACTGTACAGTATGATACGCTAGCCATGGACCCCCGCTTCAGTGGGATTCCATAAGGGTCCCACCTGTCTTTCTAGAGGCTACATACGATAGTTTCATTGATTAATAAATTTGACCCAATTTTTCCTATGGATGTAGATTTTTTTCGTAACTAGCGTAGTCTATTTGAAAGACTCCCTCCCCCCAAAATCTTCTCACTTCAATGGGATCCTTGAAGATTCACGAGCAGATTTTTCTTTGGGACCATCATTATTGCCCAAATATTGGTTTCCGTGGTCAAGTACTTACATTTCAGCCTTCAAAATCACGAAAAAATCGCTAACATTTATCATAAAATGAACCAAAAACGCTTCCCATTTACAACAAAGTGAATGTAAAATCCAAAATGGCGAATAGGAACATCGAAATGGAACATTGCATTCTAGAACAGGGTCCGATGTTCCATATACTCTCGTCAGATCGAGGCTATACGTATATTATAATAACGGTGAATTTCCGTTTTATCACTAAAATAATGATATTTAAAAACCGAAATGTTTGAAATTGTTGACGATCAAAGTGCATTTTGTCGTTCAGGAGTTGCTAAACCGTGAGTTTGCGCCTGAATTTCCCTCGCAATTCGTGATTGCTGGTAAGCCTAACGCCGACCTCCCACATCGAGGATTTTGCTCTTTTTTCCGCATTGAAAGGCCGAATTATGGAGAGAAAAAAGCATTTATTAAAAACGGCTGCGGGGCGAAAAACGCCATGAAATTATACCTCAGGCGTAATTATATAAAGAGGCTTAATTGCTGATGGCGTAAACAACAGCCTGCGGAGGATTTCCTTCTTCCTCCTCCTCCTCCTCCTTCTTCATTTAATTCTCCTTCTTCTCCGAATGTCACCCAAAAGGACGTTCGCCTCGCTTATTTCGAAAATCTTTAAAAAAAATATACAAATTCCCAAAATTGCGATATGCTGTAAATGCTTTAAACTCAATTTAAGAAGCTGGCATAGCCTCGTTCCGGTGGTGAGCGAGGCTATCCAAGATGGTCGCCGTCAGACTGTTCCATAAACGGCCATCTTTGAACCTTGACGTTACGGTAGTCCCATTCGCATGTTTAAATGTATATCGAAATACTATTACACGATAACATAAAATAAAAATGGCTTTTGGTTTTCGCCGTATTCCTAATTTAGTTAAATGCACCGAGTGATATAGTTACAGTATATGTAATGCGCTGAACCGCGAACGAAAACCTCGCCCCTTCCAACTAATGTCATTTACAGACATTAAAAAATGTCCAGTTTTTGTTTTAAAAAACGACGAGTCAGTCGATCGAGGGAACGGGAGAACTACGATTACGGATGAGCAGGCCGTAATCAATAGAGCATATGCCTTTTTTTAAGGTACGTATACCAAGATGGCTGTCGAGGCGACGGATATGGCTAACTTGTGTTCACGAGTATAGGAGTACTGATTACGAGTACAGATTGGGTGCATTTTCAAAAAGAAACATTTATTATAGACAGTTTGAGCATGCCGACGTCTTTATACTTTCCTCAACTTGAATGGCGGGATGGGAAGAACCACGCACGCGCACCCATTACGTTCAGTTAGGTCATTGGGTAGTTGAAGACGTTGGCACGCGAAAACTGTCTATTCTCGATACTCAAATCACGTTAATACTCAAAAGAGATTTGTAATCACTCATTGCATGCGAGTATACATTTTTTTTTATAATAAGAGTGTATCGTGCTCGTACGTTTGTATTCAACCGTTCTTTGTAGTCGATCAGCAACTCCTACTCAAACATATGAAATGTACTCCATTACTGGTGTATTTAATTAGTGTACGGTGTGCTTGACATTTTGTTAGCCAACTCTCACGATCTAGGTGGTAGAATACCGTGGCAAAAGTTGCTAGAAATACAGAGGGATGATGATGGGGTTCTCGACGAATATATACAGAGAGTTCCTACTCTGAGTAACCTGGTAAAAAGCGAGCGATAAAGCATATATCCATCGAGCCGTGCATACTATAGCCGTTAAAAGTTTAAACCTTCGACTAAAATACACTAAATAGAGATAATGTCGTCATTTAAAACAATATGATAAACATCGTAAAAGTTGAAGAGTGAATGATGCAACGCAGTTAAAACAGATTGAAAAACACGAAATAAATGTATCTCACGGCCGAGCGCTCGCCAAATGCAAATAAAAACAACATGTACGAAACGGGATGTCCAGCACAAATACTTAAATCTTCCCTTTTTTCAAGGCTAACCACTTCCGCTTTCAAAATCACCTTTTGTTACCCGTCCACGGGACGAACGTTATCCTAATCGTGCTCAAATTCATCGGAAAAAAATGTAATAAAATCCACTAAAAATCTTATTTGGCAAGCTTTCAAATTGGACTAAAATAACACGCGTTATGAATGCAACTAATAAGGATGACCCCATTCCAACGTAGCGTCTGCGTGCGGTCGTTTACCATGCTTCAGAGCCTCCTAGCGGCCTACGAGTCTTCGACGTGGCACGGCACTCGGCTTCAGTTCGCACGCGCAAATCATCACGTGCTGCTTTGCACGCGCGAAGACGCGTAAGCCACTAGGGGGTGCTGAAACTGAATAAGTCCGAACGAAGCCCTTGAACTACAAGATCAATCGGACCAATACACCGTAATACTAGAAAAATAAATGGGTTAGGGATTCTAAAGTTCAAACAATAGTGGAAAAAACGCACGAGGGACTGTATACTATAAAAATACGCTTTTTAACGTATAAATGTTATAATACGTCGTTCGTTTAATTTTATAAACAATCTTAAACTTTTTGAAATGCACTCGCCAGGGCGTGGGAATTTTCAAGAAATGGCGTTACAAAATAGAATCTCGGCACGCGTCAGCATTCTGTTTAAAAATATCGAATTCCGATAGAACGGGGGGAAAAAAAGGAACGTGGCGTTTTTGTTCTAGATGTTGGTTTTAATAGGATATATTTCAACGTTTAAAAAAAAAAAAAGTTTTCAGGTTTTGAAAGTGGATTGAAGAACACAAAAGGCGCGGAAGGATGCGTTTGTATTCGTGAGGCGTCTTGTGTGTATAAAACGTGAAAATGAGAGGCCGAACACGGAACGGAAAAGGCACTCTCGGAAAAGGACAAAGGTGGAAACTAGTTATACGAAACTTTAAAAAAAAAACTGTTGAAATATCCGTATTTTTTTTGTAGGATAACGAAGTTGCGTGGTAACGTCGTGTCCCCGGAGGGTCACCGGGGTTACGCACGCGGAATTAGGTTTTCCCTGTGGGAAATCAATGAAGGAGGCGATGAAAGGTGTTGCTGGACGAAGACTCGACCAGCTTCGTTAATACGTTAATATATTTGAATGTCACACCAGAAAACGTTGTTCACCTTTTCATTCTCGCAAATTATAAGCCCAAATGATTATCATTTCAACACATTTATACATTTCACAGTCTCGTGAAGGCTCGCCTCAAGGATACCCAAAAAGAGTATTTTCATCGATTAGCCTATCAAAGGGCCTCAACATATTTCATAAGACATACTTTAAAACTGAGTTAATGGCAGTCGTGATAAAACGGTATAATGTGTTTCGTTTCCATCATCTCTTCATCATCACAGTCCTAATTTATCCGATTAAATTAAAGCGAATTGAACGCGAGGTGTGCAATTGACACGAAATCGCGACTTCCATTAAAATTCGCCAAATATCATTTCCGGATTTCAAAGTGAATTTACTTTTCTAGGACTGTTCAAACATGGTGTTTTATGGACACGTTGACTTCACCTTGAAGACGATGTCGCGGCAAAAAGCTTTTTAAGGGCAAACAAGGAGGAAGAAAAAGCATTTTTGAGAGAAGATCCCCATTTCTGAACCATTAATCGCCTTTTGCTCTCAACTCCCTGACTTTGCTCGTTTTTAAAAACAGTATTTTAACCCACTCGGATTATACGGTTATGATGATGATGATGATTTTTCGCCAAATTGAGTTTCCTGTTCAAACACGGTGTTTTATGGCCACGTTGACTTCACCTTGAAGAAGACGACGTCGTTGCTCGGCCACTTTTAGGACAAACATTAGATTTCACGCCCCGATATCAAGTGGATTTGGGTTGCGAAATCTATTTCAGATTGAAGAAGATGAAGAAACGCGTCGAAAAATAATACATTTGTATTAATTTATGATGATGAATATAAAACGCGTTGCCAATTGCGTCGATAAATGCTTCACGCCATTCAACGCGATGACACCGATCAACATTTGTATATACTCATCGCAAGAACCACATTAATCATTCAACAGCCAAAACTGTATATATGTATGACGAAGATGGGAAGACAATCGAAGCCCTCGATTTCATACTTCTTACTTTGACGGAACGAATGCATTACCAGCTTCTTAATAAAGCCGAATCAGGAATAATCACGCAACGGGGAGAGGAGGGAGGTCGGGGGTCAAACACCCAACTCCCCCAGCTAGGGGACGACACCTTTGTTCAGGCGCCTATAGCGGTCAAAATAGCAAAACACCAAAGTATTGGAAGAAAGTTTCCACTATATATAGTTTTAGACAAGTGTAGGGTACAAATTCACGCATTTTTGGAGTATTTGATAACAAACTGTTACTGATCATTAATTTATGGCATTTTCTTTAAGAAAGTTAAAGAAAATGTCACGGAGAATGTCGCCGTATACGCAGTTTTCGCGTGCCAACGTCTTTATGGCCTTAACTTTAATGGCGGGATGGTAAGATGCACGCATGCGCACCCATTACGTTCAGTTGGTTAATCGGGGAGTTCAATGCGTGGCTCCTCCCTTCCCGCCATTAAAGTTGAGGTAAGTGTAAAGACGCGTGCTCAAACTGTCTATTATTAAAGGAGATAAAAGAAGGCCAACGAGAAGAAGATTTTCCAAGATGGCCGCCTTCAGGAGTAAAAGGAATCCAGCGCCATGTTGGAAAGACGACGCCGTGGCAGAAAGCGTCCACGTATATGGAAATAGGAGCGTAATCGATCGTGCTTGGCATTGGGAAGGGCAAGTGTCCATTAGCACTACGCGTTCACGTACTACGAAGGCATCCCTTTTGGGCAATTGAAACCGGATAGGAGTCGATATATGTATAACGCAATGCGTTTTTGGCACGCTACGCGATGCTAACGTCTACTAACTATTGTATTGTGCAGTAGATCACCGCAATTGCACGACGTGACTTTTTAACGATAACGGTATCTGTTTTCAGGTGGATTTGGGGAAAAAATAATAATAAAGTACACGACAGGCTTATCGAACGAGACGAAGCAACCCTTTCGAAACAACTTCGTGGAAAACCTCACTAACATGGTGGACCAATCAGAAATGTCTCGAAGCGACGTATCTGAAGGTATACCAACCTAAAAAAGGTTCAAAATGCACGCTTAATTCGTATACGGGGCATCAATGCAAAAGATTGGGACCAACACGAGGATCAAACCATAGAAACAAGAAGCAGCACTCACGAGGCGGAAACCAACACAACTTTGAAGAAGTGCACATCATCACGATCGAGGTTTAAAATGTACGAGGTCCTCATAAAAAGCAGACCACGGAAGATGCAAACCATCACGAAGGTCCACCACGAAGCTTTTCAAAATCCCAATACAAAATACATTAAAACGAACGCGTAAAATAGGGGACATCGGACACCCCGTGCTTTAGACAGTTTGAGCATGCCAACAACGTCTTTACGCTTACCTTAACTTTAATGGCGGGAAGGGAAGAAGCACGCATGCGTCGTACCCATTACGTTCTTCCCGCCATTAAAGTTAAGGTCAGTATAAAGACGTTGTTGGCACGCTCAAACTGTCTATCGTTCTCCGGACGGCGTTAAGTTAACGGGCGGTTAGTTAAGTGGGGCACGCGCAATACGCGAAGGTATTGACGGCGTCGTTAAGTTAGCGGTCCATTCACCGAGCGTGGCTTTCGTTTTTACGACCCACTTAAAAGAGGGCTTATCTTTAATCACTCGTTAACAATGGCGAGAGATTGCTTCATAATGCTTTAATTACATCTACCGTTAAACCCGTTCTTATAAGGTGAACGGCACATCGCGCGTTAGCGCAAAAAAAACTATCAAAGCACCGTTAAGGTCGTTAATCGATCGTTAACCACTCGCATTAAACAAAAAAACACGACATCTTTAGATAATAGAGCTGTATACGTGTGACATGACCAACCATTAATTATACATGAGACGCATTTGCGATAGACCCGCGAATGACGACGTAATTCCCGGAAAATGACGTCATTTTTATGCTGAAAAGGTGCCCAAACCTGGTGGCATTATTTAAAAGCCTTATATTTTAAACACTAGGCCCGTGCGTGACGTCGTTTTAGGCGAATTCATGGTCAATTTAGACGAAACATGACTTCATTTGAATGCAAAATGACGTCATACGGTCAATCCCGTGACATCATCGTGATGGAATTAGACGAATAAAGGGTTATTTTAGTTGAAATAAGACGTCATTTTTGACAACTAAGACGTGCGTTGGGGGTGGCATAATGACGTCGAGCCAAGGTCGAAAACTAGAAAAGGCAAGAATTAAGACAAAGCCCTCGCGTTAATTGCGAAACGTTTGAAATTTCCCCTATTTTTGCCAATTTTGTTGTTGTAATTCGTAAAGCTGGCGGCTGGCGAGGTGAGGCGAGGTGAGACGAAGGGTGGTGGGAGTGTGTGGTGTCACGCTGCGGGAGGGGGATAACAATGCCTGCTGTTCAACCCGTTCCTTACACATTTTTCACCCTTTTTTTGCGTTCTTTGGTCGAGTGGAGACTAGGTCAGCGGAACAATTCAAAATTCAACTCGTTAAAAATCTAAAAAAAACGCCGGAGGGGGGAAAAGAATTGGAAATGGGGAGAAGGTTCCTCACTCTCCTTCACCTTAATGCGGTTTACAATACTACCGATATAAATATGGCTTTTGCCTGGCATACCAACCATTCTCACATCTTTAATGGCCCTAACTAAAATGTACACTCACTGCGCTGGTACATGTTTCTACATTGCCTACCATTATAGTAATATGGTTTTCGCGGGCCATGGCAACGTCTTTATACCTTAACTTTAATTGTATACACACGTGATCACCGAAGCGACCTCATACAGGCCATATACATCTAAAAGTATGTCCATACGTCGCATATAGCCGCACTTGAACGTTATCACCAATATAGGGCGAGTATGCCATGATACGATACACATTGCCGTATCTAACATATGTGCTACATCTACCGTATACGAGACATCTACGGTAGATGTCACCTATGGAAGGTATGGAAATAAACACGAGGAAAGTTGCGTACATATGCAAACTTCGATATGACCCAATATAGGGCCATATCAACCGAGAAAACAATAAGCTACGAAAGTGAAACTGGCGTGTTGATGTTAAAAACGACCTCCTTTTATATTCTTCTTTTTCTTCTTCTCGTTTATGAGAATGCAAATTTCCCTCCGGTGATTCAATAACGGATAAAGTGCTAATGGCCTCGATTTCTACCTTGTACGTGCACCGAGCGACGCGAAGTACAGACACCGATTAACCCTTTACTTTAAAGCATTTCGTCTAATTATATTTATAATAAAATTAATTATCCATTTCAAAAAGAACACGTAGAACACCGTGTTCTACAATTGAAACGAGAAGATCGTAGAACGCCACGGACGCCATTTGCGATGGTTTATGGAAATAACTTTTGGTTTTTTGTCGCTTATTCGTATAGATAAGTAAAACCAGATGGCCGTTGAAATTGGACGAAGCGAACGAGAGAAACAACGATCGTTTTCCTCTTATAGTTTGTAACAACAGGAAAAAACTAAGTTTGTTTCGGGAGAAAATCGAAAAATGGAAGATGGAGGCAGATTATTACCGAAGAGAAACAAGTTTATAGATGGATTATTGGAAAAGATTAAAGGTATATTACGAATGAATCGAGGGTGGGTCACCTGCTTTCGTAATCGATGAACGGTTCGTTGCGTAAGAAAGAAAAAAAGACGATGGTAGCAGCTATAAATGGGATACACCTGTACAGAGAGCATATGATGTATAACAGAAGGTATGATAGGTGATTTGGATCATCACCTTATCGCCATCGAAGATGCATCGAAACAAATAGTAGTTTGTAAAGAACTGACCGAACAATTCGGACACCCTGCACAGCGTCTAATCGTGGATTATTACAACTTTAATCTGCAGTAGAAGTTGTGCAGGACCCATCGATAATTGTACAGGGCGCTCGAAACAACAATAACCGTTGTTTCGTGCAGAGCTTCCCTTTGAAACGGGAGCTTTTTTCGGGACACCCTGTACAGCGTATAGTCGTGAACTAGCACATAGCTGCACTATCTATTGCGCATTGCATAGTACAGGGTGTTCAAAAATGGCTAATTAACCATTGCGGCGGGCAGTCTGTACAGAGGGACACTTTATGTCCGATACAGGTTGTCCCTTTGGAATTGGAATTGGGACACTGTATAGCGCATAATCGTGGTCTAGAACACTCGCAGCACCTGTTGACCAATGCCTTGTACACGGTGCTGCAAAATGAAAGTTAGTTTGGGACAAAATGGAATAGATGGCGCAGGACCCATTGACCATCACGGAGTCGTACAGGGTGTCCCTTTTCAATTTTTAAAACGGTGCGGACGAGCTCGGGTATACCGTTGTTTCGCGGGCCTCTTGCCCCTTCTCGAAGGCGTGGGAGTGCGTGTGGCGAGCGTGCCCTTCATGTCTCGACCTTTGGCACGAGCGAATGACCGGGACAGGACAAGAGTGACCGCGAGTGGATAAAGAGGTCGTTCCGTTTGATTCGTCCAATGAGAGGCTAACGAGGTAAACGTACCTTCGCATTGCTGCTTTTTATACAATAAACAAAATGGACGATGTTTTTGACCTACATGAACGCCATGCGAAACGAACGCAAAAACAGCAATGCCATTTTTTAACTAACAATTAGGAAACACGCCTTCCGAATGGAACTAACGCGTGCCGGAAGTGACGTTCATCCGTGTCTCGGACAAACAAATAAACAACGCGCGTACAGGGATGTCCCACGAATTGATCGCTACATCTACTGTACGAGTTCAAAACCTTAACACACGTTCGGAGGAAACGAATAAATGCACCCTGTATAATGGCTATACAGGGTGCCTCGTAATGCTATAAGGATCATTATACCCTCTACAGTGCACGTTTGCCTATAGAGGGTGGTCATTCGATGCGAGTGTCCATACACTTTAGGTCGCTCTGTACTAAATAGAAATTCCTTCGGCCATCTCGGTCCTTTGTACCCATACAGGGTGACTCAAAAGTTATCTTACACACTTTGCTCCACCCTGTGCTACACAACATTCCTTCGCCTATTTTATACGGGGTGGCTATTCCGTGCAAAAGTGCCCATACACTTTAGAACTCTCTGTACCAAATGGACATTCCTTCGGCCATCTATACCCAAACAGGGTGGCGCCGAGGTTACCATACACTTTGATTCACCCTGTACTACACATAACATTCCTTCGCCTATTTTCTAGAGGGTGGACATTCAATGTAAAAGTGCCCATATACTTAAGGTCGCGATGCACTAAGTCAAAAATTCCTTCGTTCATATTGGTCATTTGTACCCCATACAGAGCGGCTCAAAAGTCGTTCTACACTTTGACCCGCTCTGTAATACATAACATTCCTTCGCCTATTTTATAGAGGGTGGTCACTCAATGATGAAAGCGCCCAAACACTTTATAACATCGCGTATCTAATGGAAATTCCTTCGGTCATTTAAACTTAATACAGGGTGGCCCAAAATGAGCTTTTTACACTTTGGTCCACCCTGTACTACGTAACATTCCTTCGCCTATTATATAGAGGGTTGTTATTCAATGTAAAAAAGGAATTCCACTTTAGGACACTCTGAATAAAATGGGAATTGGTCATTTCTGCCCAATACAGAGCGGTCCAAAAGTTGGCACATACGGCACTATGTGACATTCCCCGCATTCCTAAAGGTCATTTTTAACCTATAAAGGAATGTCAAACGTCAAATAAGTTGTTTTAGTGATTCCTCTATTCGACTTACCTATTTTGGCTAGAGTGGCGATGAAGACCCATAGAGTGATGGCAAAGGGCGTCTGCACGCTGCTCCAGTTGATGGAGGCCACTTGATACTGATGATGTCCTCCTCCGTGGCTGCCGTTGGCCCCGTGCTCACGTGGATCGGAATGCGCTTGATGACCAGCGTCCACCCGCACTCCCTCGTCGTTGTTGATGTCCGAGACGGGAAGATGTTCGTTTAGGATGGCGTTTTTGGGCGAGGCTTCTGCCGACCCTCCTCCTCCTCCTCCGGTGGGAGCGTGGCTGGAGGGATGTTCACCCGTCGAACAACCGCAAAATGCCACCGCAAACGTCAACCACAAGGCAACCGCTGGATAGACGAACATCGCGCTTATTATTTGCGTTTGTGCGTGGATAGATCAAGCGGAACTGAGGTGAAACGTCATCGTCAAGAAGAAACAAAACACGAAGACGACGAAGATGAAATTATAAACACCGAAAAACTAGATGAAACACCGAACGGAGCAGCCGCAGCAACGGCAGTGCACTCTCTTAGCTCTCGTCTCCACGTACAGGTAGAAACGGGAGATGGGGACAGTCCATTACGCTAGTACGGGGGTGAGGAAGGATGAGCGACGACAGCTAGTAAGCCGACAGACGGTATTCCGCCGCATTCGGTGATGGCCACAACGGGAAGATATGATGAGCAACGCATCACCATTTTACGGAGCCTCGTCGAGTCTCGATGGACCCTCAACGCGAATTTTCAAGAATTAACCTATGAAATTGGGCCTCTGTGACGAAAAATATAAAAATATGGCATAAAGCGGCGATTATTATACAGTATAACGGCGAGAAAACTTCGCGTGCAATTCGCTTTAGGATGGTGTAAGCATGGTTATCCTTTACCAAGCTCCGTACAATTCTAATTATAGACCAGCTGTCAGCTTACGTTATGTTGCCTGACGTCACACGACCATGTTCGGATACTGCCGGGAATCGCCTTGCCCACTTGACCGAATTGGTAGTCGGACAATTACTCGAAGGAGATTTGGGCAAACCGATGATCTACGGAATCCCGCCAATGTCGTCTTTTCGGGGTTAGGTCAGGTCGGGTCACTCGCGAGTCTCCTTTGAGATGGCGTCGACGCAGAATCAGCTGGAATTGCTAGCAAGAACCTCGATATCCGAAAGCGAATTGCACTCGAAGATGCGGCCATCCAATTGGCCGTGAAAATCTCGCGCTCGTTCCTATTGGTCAGTGGACGTGGTGTAAAAAGTGGGTCGCTCGAAAAGTCTCCTCCGTCACCTTATTATAGTGTTTGTCAAAAAATGGATAACGTTCATGTGGCACTCGCCAAAAAGCCTTGAAAGAATAAGTAGTTCATCGTGATCTTATTCTGCATGACTTCGACGTTATTCAGCAGGAGTTTTCTGACAGATACGAGGTTTCACTTCAAGCCGAAGATGAACTGGCCCGTTGATACCCTCTTGAGAAAGTACCTGGAAATAGCCCTGGTGGTCGCTGCTTACTGGTCAGTTAACGCCCTCGTTTTTAAATGCGGGTGTTGGGACACTCGAAACTTGTTCAAGATGACGGAGAAAATCTTTTTGAGATGTTTTTGGCGTTTCCTCGAGTCGATACGTCGATTTTTAAAGCTTTTGCGGCTCTTTTAAACTTGGCTTCAATGCGAGTGTGCGGGGTGTGTCAAAAGTTCCGTTTTCATTTTTAGGGTCGTTTCTATATCTCTGGTGTTCATAAACAAGTTTCTGCTTAGTGGAAATGATTTGCAAGTAAGTTTTCTGTTAAACTATATCTGTTTGGCGTCCTCGTAATCCATTATATACGTGGATTTGCTACTTTTGAACGGAGGGCTCCTATTTGGGCCACTAATAGCCATGTGCCAATCTGCGTATAGCGTTGTGTGGCATTTTATGACGTCATTTTTTGTTGAAATATAGCATCATTAATGTTTGAAGGTATAACGGCATTGTCGTTCGTATAAATCCACCATCTTTATTTGCGTTGGAATATGACGTCATTATCGTCGATGTAAGGTCGTCACTTTGTTTAAAATTATGACATCGTCGTTGAAATATGACGTGATTTGTGCGGGGAAGAGTGAGGACCACGGTCGCGATGACGTCCCATTGGGTAGTCTTTAGAAGCATCGCAAACGATGCGATCCACGCGGACCGTTGTCGAGTACGTAGTGGGAGAAAGGTCCTTATAACACAAAAACAAGTCAATGGGCCCCAGTTGTCCAGCTTTTCGTGACAACTCGTCGCAGGTGCTGGCGCTACATAATCGCAGCATTTGAAGTAGAACGAGCCTCGCAGGTGGTTGGCACAATAGCGACTCCCCGATTATGACGGGTCTCGTTATCGTTATTATTATACGACGCAATACGCCGCGTAAAACGCGTTGTTAAGCAACGAATTCATCCCAAGCGCGATACGAGCAAAAAAAGTGCTCACACAAAATGCTCGCATGGCATTATTCGAACGACGTAGTTGATTGTCATCTTCCTCTCTTTTGGACATCTTCTTACTCTTCATTCTTGCGTGCTCCTTTCACTCTTATCCTCTTCATTCAACCTCCTCTTCTCTTCCTTCGATCTCATCTCCTCTCTTCCACGTCCTCTTCCTCCTCTCCATCCTCTGGTGTCATCTCATTCCATCCCCATTCCTCTCTCCCTTTCGCTATTCACAAAGTGATCTCTTCCTCTTCCTCCTCATGTGTCCATTTCCTTCAATCTCCTCTCCTTCTCCTTACTGCGCATATTTTCTCCCTCATCTCCTCTTCTCATCCAGACTACTATATATCGTTTCTCCTCCATCCAATCTTCCTCCTCCAATGTCCTCCTCCTCTCCTCTTCTTCCTCCTCGTGCATCCATTTTCATTCATCTCCTCCCTTTCACTTTTCATCCCTTTCCCTTCGATCTCTTATCCTCTCTCTCCTAAGATCTTTTCTCCACCATCCATCCACTTCCTTGCATCGATTCCTCTTCCTCCTCCTCCTCCTCCTCCATCGCCAGGAAGTAACCCCCGGCACTCGCTGTTCTCGTTCCACAGCTGGACGCGCCCCTGTTCGTGACGTGGTTCCAGTGCGTGATCACGGTGGCCCTTTGCATCCTGCTGTCGCTGGTGTCCAACCTGAGCCGCCGATGCTTCGGCCGCAAGCTCTTCACCTTCGACACGTTCGCCATATCTCTGGATGAACTGAAAAAAGTAAGCGCTCGTTATTAATCGAAGGTAAACTCAAAGGGCCTTAACCGTGTTTTTTATTTGCCCTTAGGTCCTTCCCGTGTCCATCGTGTTCGTGGCCATGATCTCCTTCAACAACCTGTGCCTCAAGTACGTGGACGTGTCCTTCTACTACATCGGAAGATCGCTAACGACCGTCTTCAACGTGGTACGTAAACCACGGACGGAGGTGTCCGCATTAAACGGGTTTATCCTTATTAACCGAGATACGTCCCTCCTAGGTCCTCAGCTTCGTGATGTTGCACCAAAGGACCTCTTTCCCCGCTCTGGCCTGTTGCGCGGTCATCGTGGGCGGCTTCTTCTTGGGCGTCGATCAGGAGAAGGTCGGCGGCTCGTTATCTTTAGCGGGCGTCACGTTCGGGGTCCTTGCCAGCCTGTTCGTGGCCCTAAACTCCATCTACATCAAAAAGGTCCTTAGCGTGGTACGAGGGGACATCGCTTTGCTCACCTACTACAACAACATCAACGCCTGCATCTTGTTTCCTCCTCTCTTCCTCCTGATGGGAGAAGGGCACAATCTGCTCCATTTCCAACATTACGCGGAACCCGTTTTCTGGGGCCCCATGCTCTTGGGCGGAGTCTTCGGATTTGCCATCGGATATTTAACGAGTCTTCAAGTCAAGGTGAGTCTCGGAGCACGCATTACTCTAGGTAAACGTTAGTAGGGCACTTAACGGAATGCTATCTTACCCGTTGAAATCTCTCGTCGTTGCAGGTTACGTCTCCGTTAACGAACAACATCAGCGGAACGGCCAAAGCGTGCGCTCAAACGGTCCTAGCGTCCGGGTTCTACAACGAGACGCGGTCCTTTCTGTGGTGGGTCAGCAATCTCGTGGTCCTGGCGGGTTCCGCGTCTTACACCAGAGTCAAACAAATGGAAATGGTGGCTGCGGACAATAACAGCAAGAGAAAGGGCCTTATCGGTAGCGAGGACCTTAACGAACAAAAACAGCCATTAGTGATTAACGAACGGGACGACGAACCGGCCCTCGTCTTCAAAACGAAGGATTCTTCGGATACGCAATCCAAATAACGATAACGAAAATGTTCGCTAAAGGTCGTTTAACTAACGGGAGATAAACTATTTTAATCAAAAGTTTTATTTATACGCCGATTAGCTCCGTGTCGGAACGCGCGTCACAATCTATGCAACTGTCCGTTAAAAATGTCGCGCTCGCATAATAAAATGTTGATTCGGGGAAACGTGTCGTTTGGTGTTTGATAACTTTAATCGACGGCCAGTGCGATGCGGCACTCCGTTACTGTCTGCTACATTCATAGATTACGATTTATCGTAACTTGCCATTTTATATATCTTAGTATTAAAAATTTAACGGGAGGATAACTTAATCCCCCGATATTTTCATAAATTGGTCCCGTGCGTTACTATTATATTTACGATTGTTATTAATCCACGATTAATCCAAGTTAACCTGAACATCTCCGATACGAACGCTGGCGCCTCTGGTATCGATCTTCAGCGAATATTTGGAAACTCCGGATTTCTACACGATGAAAAGAAAAAGTTAACGGCTCGTTACCATTAACGGATGCTGGCGCACGGGTTTTTTTTGAAACCCCGCAGATGTCGATGCGGTTTAACATAAACTTAAGCGCGGCGTTACTGACCTCTGCCGCCGCGATGATATCATCGACCGCGGACACGTCACTGGCATTCTTAACGAGAAGCACCATGAATCCTCCTCCTCCCGCGCCGCACAAAAGCCGCCCGTAGGAATGCGGTTCGAGGGCCTTCATGAGAAGCGCGGTTGCGGCCGGTTCCGCTCCGGGGGCCAAGCGTTTCTTCAACTCCCAATATTCGTTCATCAAACCACCCATTTTGGACAAGTTTTCTGGAACGGAAGTTAATGCGGTTATTCGCGGTGAAACGTTACAAAATTCACGTTTTTTTGAAATGACCGAAGGTTTAGGACCTTCTTAAGCGGGGAGACCGCGATTGCGCGCAAACATCTGCCGTTGAACGTTTCGTTACTATTGTCTAAGCGTTAACGGATGGATTTTTAAATTTCCAGAACAGGGACGATAATTAAGTTTAAAGGTAAGAAACGTATTATTCCGCAACATTACGATTAAACAGTTGGCTTTTACGAGTAACGACGACCGGCCCAAAGTTGCCCCAACTGGACAAAACGATGACCGGCCCTAAATGTCCAAAATTGTAACGCCGAGCCTCACCTTCTTTCAAAGCCTCGACAAAGTCTTCCGACTTGCGGCCGAGGTTCTGGAAGGTGTTTAACACGTCGTCGTCTCTGGCGAACCAATTGCGTAGAACGTTCTGGAGCAAGTTCTTGGCCAAGCGGATCTTCCCGGTGTAGACGAGGACCAAATGCCGCTCGAGTCTGTCCACGAACTCCGGACTCGAGTCCAGCTTCTCTCTGAGAACCCTGAGAGGGAGTCCGGGAAGCGTGCGGCCGTGGACGAAGCCACCCGTCAAGCCGCCCACTTGATCTTGCCAACCGCCGCCCGTGGTCAACATCTGTTCGATGCACAGAACCTGAACCGCAAACCGCGCAAATTAACTTTCGGTAATTAAATCAATGGGCCGGCGGAACATTTTGGTCTCACCCCGTGAATGAGCGCTTCCTTGTCGTACTTGATCCCGGCAGCGGTCCATAGCGCCGCCACGATGGCCCCTGCCATGATGCTGCTGGTGCCCAAACCGGATCCTTGCGGCAGATTGGACCACGAGTGCAGTTCGATACCGGAACCGCCGAACCTTCGGACCAGTTGCTCGCTAAGGCTCGACGTACCGTCCAAACGGACCGTTTTGGTCCAAACGATACACGCTTTGGCCAACGCTCCGGCCGCGGTCGGCTGGTCGTAATCGAGAAAATCTGTTACGTCTTCGAGCGTCAAAGTTACGTCTTCGTCCAACCGAAGACGTATCACCGGCAGAGGGCATCGGCGAACCTTGGCACCTATCGGACACTTAAAAAATAAAATGTTATTACTTTACGTACGTACGTATTTCTAAGTACGTGGCGTAACAACGAAACGTAACAATACTTTTCCGTTGACCAAGATGGATACGTTAACGACGGATCCTCCCAACTCGTAGCAGATGGGCGGCGTATCCGTCCATCCTCCGAACAAGTCGATCCTGGCGGGACACTCGCAAGTGACCCAAACACCCTCCGGCGGCAAAGGGCCTCCGGTGACGGTGGATGCAAACTACGGTAACGCAAAGATGAGGAATCGGGACCATCGCTCGGGGTTATAAAAAGTCACGCCGGAGTTACCTGTTCAGACGTAAACACGGCGTGACGTATCAGTATCTGAGAAGCCCCTTCGTAATGCCGCGCTGCCCTAATGAGGCGGTGAGGACCCACGTTTATCCATTTAGACCGCGCTTCCTTCAACGCCGCTACGCCATCGCGGATACTGCCCGGAATGTTCTTCTGTTTCGAGAAACGCATCGCGGACATTTAGCAGGGTACGGCAATGTTTCGATACACTTTAAATCTGACAAGTCATCTGACAAGAACATCAAGTTGATAAGAATGTCAGAAGCAGATTTTAAATCTGACAAGTTCTTGACAAGAACACAAGAAGCCCAACAGGTAGTTGACAAGAATTCTCAAATTTTGGCAAGAGCCGATGAAGAACAATAGCAACCTGACAAACTCGAAAAGATTGTTCGAAATCTTACAAGAACTTGTCAGGAATCAGATTTAAAATCTGGCAAGTGGTTGGAATCTTTATAATTTGACAACCACCTCAAGAAATCTCACAAGAATTCGACAAGAGAACACCGGGGACTCTGACAAGAACTCGATAAGAACAACAGAAGCTGTACCTCGAAGGTGTGGTAAGCCTTGGTCCATTCTTTGTTTGCGGCCGGTCCGCTCCTGAGTCCCCCGTCTCCGTCGGCCAAGAGTCCCAAGAGGTTCGCGATGTTGCCCAAGATCCTCGCCGCCTTCCCCGGATTCCATCGCTCCGAGTCACATCCCGCGGCCAGTTCGTCCAAGACGTCGAACAGTCGATCGGCCCAGCCTTCGACCACGGCGCAACGGAACGCGGGATCCAGGGAGATCTCGACGTCCTCCGTCAAGGACCGCTGGATCTCGTGGATGGTCACGGCGCGGCTCACTTCTCTTCTGTGGTGAAATTCTTCAGATGGGTCGCATTTTGATAGAATCTCTCGTAAGCTAATCCGGTCCATTTTACGCCACCTGATAACATAAATAATGTTATTTCTCTCAATAGGGCCGCTACACCGTGAAAGGGCCTCGATAGCTCATTATCTCCTTCCTGGAAGGGCATCAAGAGCGAGTTAGGCTTTTGAGATAAACGGAAATTTAACAAACTTATGAAGATATTTCTCTCGTTCGTGTGTTCCGTTGCTCTTAGTGAACCAAAGAACATCCTCGATGGACCCGTTAACGGGGAACAGTTTGGCTTCGAACAAACATCTTTCGTTATCATTCTGCAACATTTATATGGCAAGTTAGCGATCCGTCAAATCCATCAAACCCAGTCAAACCGAAAGGTCCTTACCGAAGATTCTTCCCAAATATCGAAAGCCTCGATTCCCGTTCTACCGAAGAACTCGTGCCAGCCAACGTTACAGAAGGTGGATCCGGGACTCGTCAGAGTTGTTCTCGAATCATCGTTAACGCCCGAGATAACGGGAGAATAACGCGTCTCGCCGTCGTCTCCTCGGAACCGGTAAACAACGATGGCCAAGTTGTCACCAATTTCCAATATCATTTCCTAAAAAGCAGAAACAAATAAGTTGTCCCGTGAGAAGGCCCTTCGAAGACCTTTTTAACAGCAGTATTCTACGGTGGGACTTAAAACTCGCCTCGGAATGTTCGTCCAAAACGATTCCACTCAAAAAGGAGTTTGTGCCGACACTAACGGTCCTTCCGACGCTACTTTTCAGCACGCAATGCTGGATAACGGATAAAGGACCTTCTGCGAAGGACGCGCCAGCGTCGCAAAGACTGTTGATGGCGGACATCCGGGAACGGGTCTCTGGAACGCAGACTCTGGTCCGGAATGCGTTCAACAGCTTCGAGTGACTCGAGACCGTGGACTTATCGGACAGATACGAGTAATCCACATCCTCGAGAACGACTAAAAAGTTTACGATAGTTAGACAGAACTTCGAAGAGGAGGAAAGACGGAAGTCGATGAGAAGGTCTGAAGATGATAAAGGTCCAAAAATGGCAAGAAAGACAGAAGACCAGTAGAAGGCGACAAGGACCGCAAGAGGTAAGGACTGAAAATTAAAGAAGGGCCAAAAGCGGCAAGAATGATAAAACGTAACACGAAGCACCAACGGCAAGAAGAACTGACGGCAAAAGTGGCAAGAAAGGTCATAAGCGTTAAAAAGGGCTGAATGTAACAATAAGGACCAAAGGCAGCAAAAATCACCGAAGACGACAATAAGGACCATAGGGGACAAGGACGACCAAAAGTGGCAATTAGGACCAGAAGAGGCAATAAGAACGGAAGGCAACAATAAGTCTCAATGGCGGCAATAAGGACATAAGGTGACAAGAAGGACGAAAGGCGGCAAGGAAGACTGGAGGCAGCAAGAAGAAACAAGGACCAAAAGCACCAAGAAGGACTGAAGAGGACAAGAGGGACCAAAAATTAAAAGATTGATGTACTTACTTGTTCCGATCTTGAATCTCCGCAACTTGGTCCAAACCAGCTCTCTAACTCTGTGGGTCCTTTCGCTGTGGGCGTAAGAATGAGCGACGCCGTACGTCTTGCCGCAATCTCCGGCAAGAAAGGACTCTTTGGAAATGCCCTCGCACATCGCGGTCAAAATGTCGAAGAACAACGAGACCTGTCCGCGAAACAGAACAACGAGACAATTTACGCAGCTGTTGCGTCTAAAACGGGACGATTTACGTCGACGACTCCTTACTTGAACTGGTTGAGCTCCGGTGTCCGATCCGAGATACGTGCAGCTGCTGAGCGGCGTTTGGGCATGAAGCGACAAAAGGGCTTCCGACAGGGGAGACGACAAGAAGACGATACCGCAAACCACCGGTACTTTATCCGTCTGTTTCCACAACAATTTCCGCACTTCGTTTAACGGAGGACAGTAGCGGATGTCCGTTACGCCGTCCCACGGAACATCGTCTTCCGTCTTCTGCGAAAGCTTCAAGACTCCGTGTCCGGATGCGTACGAGGTGGTTGCGAGGGCTCCGAACAGAACGCAATCCGCGGGAGGAAATGCGGTTCTTCGGTATCCGGACATCGGCGACAATAACATGTCCGTGCTGCAAACCCAAACGCCGTGGATCGCGGTGTTGACCGCAATGGCATCGACGAAGGCCAGCAAGTGTTCCAAATTGGTCTTTGGCAGACATCCGCATCCACCGCGCGGTAAGGACAGAAATCCGTTGCCGCAGACTTCGAGGAAAGAAGGACGGCCATTGTGGAATATCAGAATGCGGCTGTCCAACAACACATCCGGATTCAACACCTGGAAGAAGTCGTGGTTATAAGCTAAAAAATCACAAATAGCCGCACGAGTAACTGCAAAACTCACGTTAAAACCACGCTTGGCACTGATGTGTTCCACAGCCACCAGAAGAGCGTTTAGAGTCGCACCACCGCTGCCCACATTATTCTCCGGATCTTCGACCGTCAAACAATACGTGGTTTCGTGGATAACCTTTTTGCGCTGAAGCAACTGCAGTTCTGGAACAAGAAACCAGTAGTGGTTCAAAGAAACCGTTACGTTATTGTATCCAGTAACCACGATGCGATATTTAAGTTCGGAGTTTGTTGAAATGTTGTTGCAAACAAAGTCACCTTTTTTAACCGCTAAAGCAGCTTCCGAAGTGGTGCAAGTCACCGCTAACACGGTCCACGGGTGTGGCGTGCAACCGCAATCGACCGCCTCGCTCATGGCACGGGTTTGGCAGAGAAACCACAAAACAGCTCTTTAAAACTGGCAAACTTACATCGAGTTATCCGCAGCCACCTGAAAAGTTTGAGATAGGTTATATCGGGTAACTATTGGGTAGCAAAAGCAAGGGACCTCTGGCTTACGGGGGCTTCCTCGAGGGCCCATATTTTTTATTTTGAACGTAGGAATGCGCCTTTGGTTTTGACATAGTGTTCGGCGTAATGTAACGGTTAATGGCTGTTTACTTTCAAACAGCCATGAGGGCCCCTCATGACTGTGAAGGGTCCCACAAATTGTAGTTGCATACTGCACTGTCTGGACATTCGACGATAATAAAATGTTTCGATCATAAATGGTTAATTTAGAATAGGTTTGATTCGTTTAGAAAGGATTAGGTTAGAACCTTTAGGATTTTTCCCTATTATTCATTTATCAGGGATTCATTATATTCAATATCATCTTAAGAACGTACCTTCCCTAACGCCATCTATTCGCCATAAACGGCAACACAAAAATGGAACTTAAAAACCAAGTGCTTTTGCCTAAATAATCGCTAATAACAACTGAAAATAAACTTATTTTTGAACTCTTTGAACTTCTTCGTACTCAATTCGTACTCTTTGAATGTACTTGGGTGGAAATAAACAACTAAAACACGTACTCACATCGGGATCACATCCGAACTGTTCCACCCAAATGTAGCGTAAAAAATGGCAACCGAAACTGTGTTCGGAAAATGAGAAACTTGGCCAAGATGTAATGTTCGGAAATAGAAGATGATAGAACAGGGTGCAAAAACCATTTTTCTTAATATTTCAGGTTTCAGGTTTTGTGAAATATGAAAATCTATACAAAAATCAGTTTAGTAACTAGTTTTCATTCACATTAAGCGTAAAGTAGGCTTTAAAAATGGTGCAATGTTTTGGAACACATAAGCAATGGCGGAGCTTGGCCGCAACTTATGTTCGGAAATGAAAATTTCAGTTAGTTTTTGGCAATTCGCAAATCATTAAATGTACTTTTCGGTACTTATATCGACATAAATAACGAAAACATGTACTCACATCTATATCACTTCTAAACTGTCCAACCATTTGTAGCGTAAAAAATGGAACCCGAATCTGTGTTCGGAAAATGAGAAACCTGGCCAAGATGAAATGTTCGGAAATAGAGAATGATGAACGCGGTACAATAACCATTTTTCTTAATATTTCAGGTTGCATTAAATATGAAAGTCTATAAAAAAATATGTTTAGTAAGTAATTTTCATTCACATTGAGCGTAATGTAGGCTTTAAAAATGGTGCAATGATTTGGAACACATAAGCAATGGCGGATCTTGTCCGCAAGTTATGTTCGGAAATGAAAATTTCACTTCGTTTTTGACAATTCGCAAGCCATTAAATGTATTTGTCGGTACTTATATCGACATAAATAACGAAAACATGTACTCACATCGATATCACTTCTATACTGGTCCAACCACGAGTAACTACCATTAGTTGTAGATTGATACTCAAGTTTCTTAGTCAAGAATATCCAAGAATAAACTCCTTTCTAGGCAGACCAACTGCAGAAAATGGCCACCAAATTCAAATCGGACAACTATGCGTGAAGCGTCATTTAGGTCCTTTGGTTACGTGAAGTTAACGGTATTTTAAACATCTGTAGGCACCGAGGTCAAAATATGCGTAGGTCCTTTACACCGGATCGGTTGCGGGAAGTTAAGGGATCAAAACATCCGTAGTTACCGAGGTCCTACATAATTTGCGGTCCTAAAAAGTAGGTCCTTTACGCCGGATTGAGACATGAAATAAAAACTAGATAAACTAATGGAAAAATTAAAAATTTATAACTCTAGGTCCTTCGGAAACACATCTCCCGTAGCGTAACAGACATTAACGAAACCGCTTAGGGCCTTTTTCCCTCGATGGCGGCAATTTCTCTAATCTGAAACGGGTAAAGGACCGTTAAGTACTCGATGGAAACGTTAAACGATACGATACGCACTATACGCTAAACTAACCGTTCCGTATTGGTAGTAATGCGGCGCCAACTCCTGAAGCCACTTGGGGTCTATTGCGGTTAGGTCCCTCATGTATTCCTTGGAAGTCATAAGGACCTCGCTGAACACCAACCTAAGATAAGGGCAAAAAAGAACAGTTAAGCGCGGTTCTAATTGCGGCATGATGCAATATCCGCATTGCGGAAACGGTCCTTACCACGGCGGCTGCTTCTCCGTGTACAGCACGGAACTCTGGTGTATGTGTAGCGTGTGATCGCCGCGCACCGTCTTGTACGTTCCGGAATGATGCAAGTACGCGGAATTCGGAAAAAAACCGCACACGATGCACCGGATCACGGAATCAACGTCTCCTGAAACACGAGGCAGCGGTTAGGGCATCTCGCTGCACGGGTCGATCAAAGCCAGGCAAAGGCTTAGGGGCGGATTAACAATAATGCGGAATGGGTGCATTTCTTAGGGCCCCCTATTAACACCACACAAACAACTAGGGCACTTGGGCAGTGCTTAGCACTCACTAGCTGGGCAATCAGTTAGGGCATTAGGGCCTTAATCGAACCCCGCAAAAAACCAAGGACCTTACCGTCGCAGGAGACAATCTTAACGCCGCATTTGGAGAGCAGACGAGACAATTGGCGGCATATTTCAGAGGCCCTTATAAGGACCTTGTAGTTGAGGTAATGTTTGGAACACCACGATTTGTTCTGCATGTTCTGAAAGCGCGTAAAAGGACCATTTTAAAGTTTCGATAAAGTTAACGGTCCTTAACGTAAAGCGCGATTTACCTTAACGAAAGCGTCGTACACGTTGAGCATCGTTATCAAATCGCCTTCTTGGACGGAGAACACGCGTTTAGCCTTTCTCTGTTAAAGGGCCAAAATAAGAGTTAGGGCACATTGGGTAACCGCCGACGTATTGCGGAAGGCGGTTACTTACCGCTTCCACGTGACGCCCCGGTGGAGAAAAAAACACGTTCTGGACCTGAGACATGGCGACGATCCTTACCATCTCTTGAGAACACCCAAACTTCTCTGGAATTAAAATTATAGAAAGGGCCATGGGGCCATATTGGAAAGGTTTAGGGCTCGGAGCCCATGTTGGAAATGTCTTAGGTCCCGAAGAAAATGCCGTAAGCCCAACCTGAAGCTAGAAGCATTTTAGAGAAGAACGGATGCAGCGGAAACTCGGCCATCTTGAGACCCAACGGATCCGTTAAGCGCCCTTCGTTATCCAAAGCTAAAAGTACAAAACTTAACGTTAGGTATCCGAACAACCGCGACGTAAAAACGTTCCCAAAAGCGTTCCGTTACCTCCTAAAGCGTAGAGAATTTCAAGGGCCGAAACCACGTTTTTGGACGGAGGAGGCTACGAGTTAATAATGCAACGCGTTAGTTAACGCCCCGTTAAATGTCGTCGTGGAGTGCCCTAACCGCATCGTGTTAACTTACCGACGGAAAATTAAACCTGAGAACGTTTTCGATACCTAGGGCCTTTAACTGAAGAATAGGAAACGCCAAATTGGTCCTTTGCATTTCGGGAGTTACGCAAACGGGAAGGTTGGCGAATTCGGCCTCTAGTTTAACGAGAGTTAAAATTAACATTCCGAAATGCGCTTAACGAGAGATTGTTTCGGATGGCGTCTCCGCGTACCCGTATAAAGTCGATACACTTTTCCGGAACGAATTCTACCGGCTCTTCCGGCCCTTTGTTCCGCCGAAGCTCGAGACACCGGAACTATAACGAGGGAATCTGAAAAAAAAACCGATCGTTAGTTAATCGGGTTTTCAACATTTTCCGTGCCCAAATTGCGCGTTAAATTTACCCGTGCCCGTGTTGGAATTGAAATGCCGGAGTTTAACGAACCCGCAATCCACGACTGAAAAAAATAACGGAACGGATCAAGCGTCGATTCGTCGGTAAGAGTTAACGAGAGCATTAGTTGCAAACCGCAATTACCGTAAACGACGCCGTAGATGGTTAACGAGGCTTCGGCGATGTTCGTCGTGACTATGACCTTGCGCGTGTCCCTCGGTGCCCTTAAGAACACTTTAAGCTGTTCTTTGGGCGGCAACGCTCCGTATAACGGGAACACCAAAATACGTTTATCGGAATCGATATCTCTCGTCATGTCCCTGTCAATTAACGAAAGATTAACGCTTGGTTAACGCCTTCGGTTAACTCTTAACGAGGATACTTAGGGACAAGAGTGCTTTGGGGCCGGGGTGACTCGGGGGCCATCGTTTTGGGCATTCTAAATGTTTAAAGCGTGACCCATGCACAACTCGGAGATGTCGGAACGGATAACGGATGTTTAAGTACCTTAACGATGAAACGGCGTATTCGACTTCCTCTTGTCCGGTGAGGAAGACGAGAACGTCTCCTTGCGGTTCGCTTTTGTGGATTTTGAGAACCGCATCGACGCTCGCGGTCACGTAATTAGCGACCGCGTTTCGGGAATAAAAAACGTCCACCGAAAAATTACGACCTGAAAATAGACGGAAGGAAATTTCAAAGTTGGTCCCAATAGGGTTAGGACCTTTTCGAGCGGGAAGAGATATCCAAAAAGGGACTGGAGGGTTAGGTCCTCGTCGAACGAGACGACACGTTAAGCGCATTTAAGGCAATAAGATAGCTATCCTTAAGTTTACGAAAGTACGAGGGCTAGGGCCTTCTTAACTGGGTACTACAGCTAGGCGTGGCGTAAGTACGGACCTTCGACGCTTAGAATGGTGGCCGTGTCTCCTCCGACTCCTTTAGATTTGCTTAAGTTGAAGAAATCGCGGAGTTGCTCGGCGTCCACGGTGGCCGAAGCCACGATGAGCTTAAGATCCGGGCGCTTCTTCAGGATCTTCTTCAGCAATCCTAACAAGATGTCCGTGTCCAAACTTCTCTCGTGAACTTCGTCCACCAAAATGGCGCAGTAGTTGTTCAGCAGAGGATCTCCCATCATCTCCCGGATCAAAATGCCTTCCGTCATAAACTGGAACGACGAGTCCGTCAATCGACACATTTAAAGAAATTAAGGCGATAACGGACGGTCTCGAGACGCACCTTAACGAGAGTCTTGTTCGGCGTCCAACAATCGTCGAATCTTATCGAATAGCCCACGGCATCGCCCAGAAAGCAGGCCTTCTCTTCGGCAACCCTCGTGGCCAACTGTCGGACACGAAGAGACAAATCGGCACAAATTGTCAGGCGATATTGGGATTTCTGTCCCACTCGCGTAGGTAGATTAAAGGACTCGTACCGTAGATGCTGCCACTCTCCTCGGCTGCGTCACGCCGACCATTTTACCGTCCGAGCACCAACCCGCTTCCATCAGGTACTAATCGGAGAAAAACGTAATCGACCGTTAGTTAAAGCACGAGCGGTTTAGCGAAACGTTGAAAATCTTTCGCCCGCGTCATCACCTGGGGTATTTGCGTGCTTTTGCCGCATCCGGTTTCTCCGACGACGACGAGGGTCTGAAACTGTTCCAGCAGGTAAAGGACGTGGTTTCTGGACTTGAAGATCGGGAGTCTTTGGCGTTGGTTTTCGATAGATAAAGACGGATTTGGCTGGTAGAAAAACGTGGGCGTGGAAGTGTCATCCTCGATAACTCGATCTTGACGCCAACTCGAATCGTCTTCGCTCCCTACGAAACAACAATTTCGGTGAATCGTGATTTTATCATATTTCTAGGTGCTTTTTGAGAATCAACAGATAAATGTATCCATATATTGTATATATTGGAGTTTGGGAACATACAGTAGGTTATACATACGAGTACAGTGAGAATTAACAACGTTAACAATACTGTATAAGAAATCAATCTAAACAATGTTCAACACAAGTTACACTTACTTGGTTTGAGGAACTTGGGTCGATAATCCATCGTAGATTATATAAATCACGAAGACGAGATGTTTTTAGGGTTTTAAAACTAGTTTACAGGAAATTATTTTAGAATTTCCCGGGAATTCCATGGCCGGGTCTCGCCTTATTATTTGTGCTGTAAAACAAAAAAATAGACATGAAAATAATGGGAATTTATAATTAATTTACTGAGAAGGAATAATCTAACCTTTTTGTACGATAACACTCACTTAAATCAACTGAATTAACGAGAATTGAGTTGAAACGTTTACACAAATCTACGCTGAACAACAGTAGTAGAAGCAGACGATGCGAGATTAGGTACAATGTTTTGCTATTTACGAACAAGAATTCAGGCAAAATCTTGCCAATGCTTACCACTGTTTGCAAGTAAACAATTATACAAATGTTGGAAAAGATTAATGAATGATCGTTGGTCAAACTCGCATTTTCCAAAATCGATATTTTAAGAAAAGTAAAACGTAGTATTTCGATAAATACGATGCCATTATCAATACTACGAAGACAAAGACTCACCATTTTCGAACAAAGCTTCAGGCATAGATGTGACTTCCCGAACACGATTCCTGGCAAAGTCCCGCCATTTCTTACCACAGCAGAATGTCTACAATTTGAAAATGACCATTGGAAAAGTCTTCTAACATCATTTTCTATAGATAGTATTCTTCATTAAGGAATGAGTAATAAAATGGTTGCTAGAATGAAACAGGTCGTTGTTTTGCTTATTCTATTAAAAGAGTAAGCCGCCATTTTTCGAACATAGAATCTGGCAGAAATCGATCATTGCCGAACACGGATTTAAGGTCGTTGCTTACCGCTGTATTCGAATGAAACCGTAAAATATGCGTTAAAAAGTACTTTTAAAATAAGGAGTTATAAATAATGTTTACCTTAATAATCCAGCTTGCGTGAAAAGGAGCGCAGCAAAGGTATAGACCACTTCAAGTCTGAAATCCGTCATTTTCGAACAAAGATTACGACAGAAATCCGCTATTTCCGAACGTAGATTTCGTTGTGAAATATATAACTAAAATCGAGTATATATTTTATCGATTTATTCGAGATATCGTCTTTGGCATTTTCTCATGACCTTAAGAGGATTAAAAGCACACCCACAGCCAAGTGTTCTAGTAGTGGGAGGGGCTTAGCAGTACTGGATAAGATGGTGGCGATAATAGTACTGGTGGGAGGGGCTTGGTGTAGTGGGAGGAGATTGACAGTACTGACAAAGTGCGGGAAGATTACGTCTAGTACTGGTTAAGTGGAAGGAACTTTTTAATAATAATAAAGTGGGTAGAGGTTATCAGTACTGGCAAAGTAGGAGGAGATAATAGCACTGTCGAGGTGGGAGGGGCTTGTCAGTGATGCTATAGTGGGAGGAGCTTGTCAGTACTGACGATGTGTGGGGAGGTGTTAAGCAGTACCAACAAAGTGGGAGGAGCTTATTAGTACTGGTTAAGTGGGAGGAGATTGGCAGTAGCAGTAAATTGGGAGGAGCTTTCGCTCTTAAGGAGGATGGTGTTTTATAAATACGTTTTAACGATAACCGTTAAAACTAACGCCCCGTTAAGTTGCGCGTCCCCACGGCAAGTCGTCCATGTTTGCCAAGCGGTACTTCTTGACAAACTCTTTTTCGTCGAGTATCCGTAGTGCCGTAGCCGGATGATTGGTAATGATGCCATCCACTCCCAGTCTGGAACAGAAGGATAACGGAGCGTTAAACCATTGAAAGGGTCCGTAACGAAGGTTCCTCGTCGAAGACTGACCTGAGAGTCCTCCTGATGCAATGTCCGGCATCGATGGTCCAATGGTAGATTCCGTCTACCGGCAGTCCATTCTTCCTGGATTCTATCATCGCCTCCAGTTTGGGATAGTCGGGTGGCAGACAGTTGGTGGTTCCGCTAGACAGCCAGATGTTGGCGGTGATGTCGACGTCTGACAGCGACCGAAGAACCTCGCTGACACCACCTTTGCCGATGTACACGTCGTAACCTGAAAACCCAAGAATAATGCCGTTGTCGTGACACGGATGCGACAAAGTCACGACAAATTGTCATTGCAAAACCCGTAGATGTCAAGAAGATTAATTGACCAGCCTGACAACTTGTCAAAGAGAGTCGACATGATAATTGTCATGGAAATTTTATAAAGTACAGACTCGTTACGAATTTCGATAAGTTGTCAAAAGACTTGTTACGAATTGTGACAAGTTGTTAAAGACTTTTGAAGAGACTCACCGATG
The DNA here is from genome assembly GCA_033995625.1 of Ophyiulus pilosus. NCBI lineage: Eukaryota > Metazoa > Arthropoda > Diplopoda > Julida > Julidae > Ophyiulus > Ophyiulus pilosus. The sequence goes on along the minus strand of JAUJYV010000036.1, from coordinate 70,369 downwards.
CGGTTCAACTGTTGATGCAAACCCATCTTTTCGAATGTTTGCCTAAAACTCTCGAAGAGAAGGACCTGTTGGGTTTCTGGAACTCCGAGGAGGACCCAAGGAGGACGAGACCAACCTCCCGCTTCGTGTTCTGTCAACGTTACCAGGAATGACAATTACTGACAAACAATGGCGACAGATGACAAGTTATGACATTTCATTCGTTATATATGGTTAGTTATGACTACTTTATACGACTACTATATTTTGTTAAACAACTGTTATCAATTACAATGGAGCAACTTAACGGTAGATTACCATCATTAAACAGATGTACGTGGACTAGTTTCGCTAACTTCTCTCCGGCCCTAACGAGGGCCTCGTCCGAAAGGTGGGACACCTTCAAGTCCAGGTAAAGAAGGGCCACGAAGGACCTTAACGGCAAATAACCTGAAACACAAACGGCAGATTAGCTAATTGTACGACGAAACCGCAATGGGCATGTAAAGACGGTGGAGGCCATCGCGGTTGAACCACGCGCGGAACCCGAAGACTACCTTCTTCATTTCCCGGTTCTCCCGGAATGTTGACATTCCATATATAATCCAAGAAGTCCGTAAATGCGGCTTTCCAGAAGCAGAACCGCCAGCAGTCGCAGGGGAAGCCGTGGTACGTCGCGGTTGGCGTTCCGTCGCGGCTGAAGCTGATGTCAGCCTCGATGGCGTTGGCCCCTTCCTCCAGGAATCGCTTGATGTCGTAGAGGCTGTTGGCCATGTGACCTATGACGTAAAAGGGCCTCGCGGGGGAAGGACTGCAGTCGGTGGAACAGAGGTGGAGGAGAAGGGCCAGAAGCGAAAGGGCCACATTATTACTCCAGGACCCAAAAACGAAAACTGAAAAATAAAAGCCCAAAGATTTTAGATGACAAGTCGGGTGTCAACGTATTATGATGTCACGAGTCAACAAAGAATTTCCAAAAGATGTCAGAAGTCAACAAAGAATTTCCAAAAGATGGCAGAAGTGAACAAAGCACATCTGAAAGATGTCAGATGAGAACGAGCAATTCAAAAGATGTCAGAAGAGCTGTCATAAATTAACAAGCTATGCAATAGATGTCAGAAGTCAACAAACAATATCAAACAATATCCAAAAGATGTCAAAAGGGCTGTCATAAATTAACGAGCAATGCACAAGATGTCAGAAGAGTTGTCGTCCATTAACAAGCAATGCAATAGATGTCGGAAGTCGACAAACAATATCCAAAAGATGTCAAAAGAGCTGTCATAAATTACCGAGCAATGCGATAGATGTCAAAAGTCAACAAACAATATCTAAAATATGTCGGAAGAGTTGTCATATTAAGGGCGAGACAGTCTACTCCAACCAATTATTTGTATTCACGACACAACGTTCGGGCTCAGATGGCCATCATCAGGTGCTCTACAACAAAAGGTTAATTGCAAACAGATAAAAATATACAAAATATATCATCTGTTTTTACTTTCTGCGCCTTCCCAGTAACATATTTTTAAAATCCTTAAATGGTAAATTTGTTGTTGTAGAGCACCTGATGATGGGCATGTGAGCCCAAACGTTGTGCCGTGAATAAAAGAATTGGTTGACTGTCTCGCCCTTAATATAATATAACAACCACTCGAAGATGGAGATTGTAGAAGAGTTGTCAGAAATTTTTAAGCGACCCAACAAGATGTCAAAAAAAGTTGTCAGAGGTGAACGAGCAATGCAAAAGATGGCAGTAAAGTTGACTAAAAACGTTGCTAATTGCTTATTTTCCTAAATATTGCGTCAACGAAATGAATTAAAAATTCTCTCAAATTGTCATAACTTTCGCTTATAAAATTCAGCGTTCGTAAGCATATTTTAGCATTCAAAATTTCTCCAAAATCGCAGAAATTTAGCTCAATTTCTACGTTTGTCATACAATTTACTAAAAATGTGTCTCCTAAATTGACATAAATGTTGCTAAAAATTCCCCATTACATTTTCTGAAAAATTTCCCCGAAAGTGACAGAAATTAGTCAAAACTTTTACAAAAAGCGTGCGAAAAATCCTGATTTAAAAGTGCCGAAATCACGGCAAATTTCACGAGAAATGAAAATATTTGAAAAGTTGACTCACGTCGTGTCTCGACTTTCATCCCGACAAGCGCCGATTAAATCCGGAATGTGTGATAAGACTGAACAAGCAACACCTGAAGCAAACACAAATTGTAAGCGCATCTGGGAGGCCCAATTTCATTAACTCGTGCAGGACAACCTTCCCATCATAATCCAGCATCCCCATCATCATCATCATCCGATGTTTCCACCACGTGTTCCCGACATCCGAAAATAGCCAACTGCTGCTAGAACAACGCAGGAAATTTGCTATTTTTGCTATTTTTAACTGCTTTTCAATCAACTTACCTGACAAAATATTGAACATTGTCTTTTTTCCCCACCTTCAGGAAGGAGGGCAAGGTCTAATCCTCGGGGTAGATGAGGAACGAGGAGGAGGGGGAAGAAGAAGAGGGTTGACGACCTGTTTTGAACTCGGGGGAACCAAGGTGATTTACCTTCTTAACGAATGACCCAGGTGAACATTCAAAAACAAAAATTAAGACAAAAGGTAAAGAAAATTACTAGAAAAAATGAGGGGAATAGAAGAAAAACGGTCAAATTCAACATTTTTCAAGGTTTCGAGACATTCCTTAAGTTCTCAAGCACCCTTTCCTGTGGCCAATCAACGATCGACTTACTATTACAACGAGTACAGTAAATGTTCTAGAAAAAATTCAAGCATATTTCGAGGCTCATCCCTAGTTTTCAAGTACCTTCCCCTATGACCAATTAACGCACGCTTTCAGGGTGTCCAAGGTAAATTTGCTGGAAGCAATGCAAGAACATTCCGCAGAATTTCAAGACTAAGCTGTTGAGTAAATTTGTTGTAAATTATTCAAGCATATTTCAAGAATTTCCAGGCTCATCCCTGAAGTTTTCAAAGACCCTTTCCTCTATCTCCTCTAGCCAATCAATACGCACATACACACGGGGTAAATTTGTTTGACAAATTTCAAGGATTTCAAGGACTCTCTCCTCTAGCCAAACAACACGCACACAGGGTTGGAACAGCGTTGGAAATATTCTAGCATATTTCAAGGATTTCAAGGATTTCAAGGAAATCGTATAAATAAAATGAATTAAAAATGAATAAAAACAAAATTCCAATTGTTTATTAAATGACAAATTTTTAAAAATGTGCATCTGAAAATAATTTAAAAATAAAAATAGATATCGCTAACGTCGGATCGCGGTTTCGTCGGAACAGACTCGAGCAACCGTCCGGAGCGGGCGATATTGGAGACGGAAACGCAACGGACGACTCAACTCTACGCTCGCCAAATAAAAGGGGATACGGTAAGGGGGGGGGGTCAATTTAACTCGGTGCCCTACATTCAGCAAATAAATGCCATTCGGTAGAGGGGGTCCTACCCAATTCCATCTGAATGCTCCTACGTCAGTAGCGACTTAGGCATCATCGTTAAATTAAATCGGGAGAATTGTGGGGAAGGCTATTCCATCGTCTAATCGCGCGCAAAAAGAAGGACCGACAGTAAGCGTATCCGTCTAACCGTGACCGAGCTCGGTCAAAGGCCCTTTGAGTGATTACGTCTACTCCTATAGCGCTCGTCCGGACGTCGCTATATAGTCTAGCCCCGACTTATCTCGATAATCCGTGATCCGACGTACTATTCTATTCTGCAACTTACCATAGGGCCAAATAAAATACTATAAAACTTTAACATTTCGACGACTTCCAAAATTTTGCGAAACATAAAAAATCCCAAAAGCCGAAATCCCGCGGCATCGAGGTTTTTTTAGCGATCCGGAGAATGCGAAAATCACAATTCTCTCTCGTTTACGCCTTCGCCGTATTTTACGTAATCGCTTTTCCGCGGTTCTCGGAATTCTGGCGGAAAACCCACAAAAACTTCCGAACTCCGGGGAAAGACAAAAAGCGGAAATTACTGTAGATAAATCGTAACAATTTCCGTGTTCGAGAATTTTACAAAAATATCCGCATTCCAAAATGTCCTTAACTTCCGAGGACTCGTAAGCGAAAAAACCTTTAGATTCTCTCGGATTTTCTGCTAATATTTCCTAACGGAACTCATCTTGGGCGTAACCTCGCAGACAGAAGGGCCCAAAGGGTCCCTTAGTCGAAGCTGGATCGATTTAAAACTTTCTGTAGTTTCCCAGAAGAAGTCTCGACTAAGGGACCTTGGCTCCGGGACCTTCTTGACTCGGATCGAGTCAAAAAGGACGCGTAAGGGCATCTGGAGGACCTACTGCGGATTCGTTAAGTTGAGACGCAAGTGCACGTAGCTTTAACTGTTAATATATATCCAAAAGGACCCCTTAGTCGAAGCTAGATCGATCCAAAACTACGTAACTTCCCGGAAGAAGTCTCGACTAAGGGTCTCTGACTCTGGGACCTTCTCGGCTCGAATCGAGTTTAAAAGGTCGGGAAATACTGTTGTGTCGCGTGAGGGCATCTGGAGGACCTACTGTGGATTAGTTAAGTTAGGACGCAAGTACACGTAGCATTGACGGCCAAGAAGGCAGGAAAGTGCATACTGCATCGGGTAAGGGCACCATCGGGAGGACCTTCTACTCGTGTTTCGCAAACAGTTTCTCCGATATGTTTCGAACAGCATTCATTCCGGCGAAGGCAGACCGAAGTAAAGGACCTCGGTCTGTTTGGGGCACGCGACTCTTAAAGAGTCGCATCCAAAACGTTGTTGTTGTCCGCTATCCTCGCGTGCCCAATGACGTTCTCGTCTTCCGCTTTGACGCCCGCCGTCACCTGGTTGTTCCGTCTGTTGTCCTCGTCCTTGCCGATGGACTCGACGAGATCGTTGAACTCGTCCACCTGGTCGGCGTAAACGTGGTGTCCGGCACCTTGAATGATCTAAGGACACAAATGACGGACGCTTAGGACCCTTTTACGCATGGAGGAGGTAAAGGGTTCTCGACGTACGGATGATGGACATCGGTGGATTACTAAGGACCTAACCATAACACGACCACCAAAAAGTGTCCTTCGGTCTCATAAGGAAGAAACAATGGCATCGGTGTACTACTAAGGACCTAACCTTATCACACCACCCAAAAAAGGTCATTTGGTCTCATAAGAAAGAGACATTCGGCATCGGTCAATTACTTAGGACCTAGTCACATCGTACCACCAAAAAGTGTCCATTGGCGTCATAAGAGATTGGGCATCGGTTGATCACAAAGGACCTAGCTTCATCACACTGCCTATGTGCTACGCGTACAATAAACACTTAGGACCTATAGCAGCCTCGCACCACCGGAATTCTTAAAAGGTTAGGGCTGCACGAGGCTAATAAAAAATAGGCTGATGTACGGGAATTCCCTAACCAAAGGGCATGTGAATCAAAACTTACGTTAATGTCGACCGTAGCGCCCCCTCGTAAGCCCTTGATGACGTATCCGGACTTCCTGTCGATCCACGACTTCTGCCCGTAGAGGAAGGTGATCCGAATGTCTTTCGGAATTTTGCTTCCGACACGAGAGGCCATGGGGTGTTTTGCCCATCCGAATCCGGCGGTCATGGTCTTGAAGGCGGTTTCGCCGCTGTTCCGATAGAAAGCGGGAGTTAGGGCACGAGGGGAAAAGGTCCCGAGAAAATGGGCTCCAACAAACGGTAAGCTCACCTCGGAGTTTGCGCGTTACAATGATAGATGTAATTCGGTATTGCCGAGATGTTATCCTCTTCTATCAAAGGCGAGAACTTCATCTTTAGGTCCGGTCTTAACCTGTCCACGAGACCAGGCCCTAAGAAAAGCAGATTCAAACGACTTTTATCAAGTTGTCCTATTCAGAAGGTCCTAACCCTATGGTCCTTTCAAAACCACCTAGACACGCGTCAACTTTAATTAATGTACCAATAACTACTCGAGTCCTCATCTCAAGAAGGTCCTAACCTTCAGGTCCATTCAAAATCTGTTTCTAGGGTATTTAATATACATATACCTATTCGAGCCCTCCTATCAAGAAGGCCCTAACCCTATGGTCCTTTCAAAACCACCTTGACACGATTCCACGGTATTAAAGTACCGATAAGTATTCGGGTCCTCCCCCCAAAAAGGTCCTTTCAAAACACCTTGACACGATGCCATGGCATTTTACGTGCCTATAACTATTCGAGCCCTCCTCTTAAGAACGCCCCAACCCCCGGTCCCTTCAAAAACTTCTACTGTATACAAATGTGACATACCCAAAGGTCCAGCAGCCCTTAATCCGGCAAGAGGGTTGAAGGGCTGTAAGACGGCGATGACCGCCTTAGCCCAAAGAGGGATTTGGACCTGTCGGTCGGTGGGCTTCTCCTGGAAGCCCCAGGGATCTGCCAAGACGAGGTGTTTGACGTGTTCCGGGTGTCTTATGGCGTAAGCGGAGGCCAAGAAGCCCCCCATGCTGTGCCCCAAGAGGACGAAGTCTTTGAGCCCCACCGCCTTGCGCCATTCCTCAATGGACTCCACCAACTGATCTTCCGCTTCCATCGGGTCCGTCGAAAAAGGCGGTCTGGAACTGCGTCCAAATCCCAAAATGTCGAAGGCGTAAACGGGACGCGAGTGTGCCAAAGCGTCGAGGTTAAGGGCCCAAAGAGCGACTCCGGCCCCGAATCCGTGAACGAGGACCAACGGAGTATTGGGCTTGTCTTCGCTCATCAAAACGGTCCATATTTTGTTAGGTTCTTCTCCTACTTTCGTTCCGATGTCGACGTAATAACTCCGGTACGTGGTTTTCAAGTCTGAAACGAGCAAAGGGCATGTTATATCACGGTGATGGTTCTATGTGCCCTTTGCCGTGGTGAGCAACTTCATCGTTAAGCGCAATATTGTAATTTAGGGCAGTTTTAAACTTGTGTTAAGACAGCTAAGGGCAGTCTACATCCAGAGCCGTGAACTACTGGCCTTGGGACATAAATGCATGTAAGGTTATAAGGTCCCATGCATTAAGGTCAGGAAATGTAAACGAGATACAACGCAGTAGGAACAGCTGTCGCAAAGAGGGACCAATGACCTGTTAGGTCACAGGACCTATGTCCTGCATCCAATAAATTAGCTACAAACTGTGATAGGATCTTAAGACCCAAAGGTCCCAAAGGATGCGAGACGACACGAGGGCTTTAAATATACTTACACGAAAGGATTTTAGATTCTGCTTCTTCTAGGGCCTTCATGGATGTTGGGACCCATTGAAGCCATCCTTGTAAGCTACAAGCCCTGGAAAACAGAAACATTAGATGTAGTAGGGCCACCTCAGGGGCAAGAATTTATTAGAGGTCCTTGATAGGTCTTAAATAGAAGGGTACGTCTTGGTGCGGTGTCATAACTTGCTGATGTACAGATTCTTGTTTGGGGCCTTCAGACAGTAAGGGCACGTCCTATAGGTGCTTATAAGCTGTAGACACTACTAAGGGCGTTTAAGACATTCTCCAGAGACCCAACTGGTCTTAAATTGAAGTTGGGGCCCTTCCAGGGTCTTGTCATACAAACTGTCTCTACAGATCACGACACCGTTTAGGACCTATTGACAATAAGCAACTTCACGAAAGGACACGTCGTTGCCCTAACGTTTTGGCCCGCAGAGTCTCGTTTGGGACCTGTAGACAGAACACCGAGTCTCCAGAGACCCAGAATGGCCTTAAATTGAAGTTGGGATGCTGTAAGAAATACTCAATCTATAGAGTTCGTAAACAGATAGGGCAATTCTCAGCAGGTCCTTAAATTGCAGTTAGGGCACTTTGAGGATGTTGTCATGCCTACTATATACTCCACGTACAGATCAGTGTTTATAGGACCTATGGTCACTATGCAGAGATTGACAGCATAGGCTACATTCGTTAACGCAACGAGGGCGAAGAGCGACGTAGCGAAGGTTATTGAACGAGCTCACGTCTCGCCGTTTTAGCTCTTTTCTTTAAATGTCATTTTACACAAATTTAGAAAAATGTCAATATTTTACCTGTTTTGTACGAGTTCACTTTCAGCCATGATTCGAAACAGAAAACGCATCGAATAAATTTCTCTTTTCGTTCGGTTAAAACGACATGTCGAAAGAGAGAGAGAGACTTAATTGAGCCGTGCGCTTTTCCTTCTTTCGCTCGGTGATTCAGCGCAAATCAAGTCGATTATTTCAAATGATTCAGCTAAAAACAGGAAGCGAAAAATGCAATACTTATGTAACGCTTATCTAATGGAATCCATTTTGGACTTCGGAACACCTGGTCGCGACGTCACTTCCGCTTTAGACGTCACAGCCAACGCCATTACGTCACGCGCACGTGGGGAGAGGGGTCGTTCCGTAGGTACTGGGACGAAAAACGTTACGTTTAATACACCATAGAAAAATAAATATAAAAGACTACGGACACCCTGTACAAACGCAATGCTCGTACATCGTACGGGGTGTCCCCCGAATCAATTAGCAATTTCAGATTCAAATATATAAGACGAGTGTCACGAGTCCGTGCTTATACAGAGAGGGGCTGTATACAGAGTGCCCCATAACTACATCAACCATTACGGTACACCCTGTACGACGCATTGTCAACGCAGTACAAGGTGCCCAAAAATCAATCGCCAGTTTGGGACCCCCTGTACGGCACAACATATCACACATAGCGTGCCCCAAAATCAAATGCCGTTGTGAGACACCCTGCACGACACAATTATCAATGGTTACATGTAGTACAGGGTGTCTCAAAGACGAGGAATGTCTTGGGCACCCTGTAGCACGCAACGGTCAATGGACATTGACCAGCAGTTAGTCCATCGGTTATACACAGTCTAGGGTGCCCCAAAGTCAATTGCCAATTTTGGAACACCCTGTACGGCACAGAATATTGTCACACATAGCATAGAGTGCCCTAAAGTCAAATACAGTTTTGGGACACCCTACAACACACAATTGTCAATGGTTATGCATAGTAGAGGGTGCCCCAACAACAATTATCAATGGTTACATATAGTACAGGGTGACTAAAAGTCAGCGAATATATTGGTACCCAAATGTCAACGGACATTTCCCCAAAATCAAATACAGTTTTGGGACACCCTGTACGACACAATTGTCAATAGTGATTGGATTATCCGTAGTCCATTAGTTATACATAGAACAGGATGTCCCAAAAATCAATTTCTATTTTAGGACACCCTGTAGCCTGTCTATACGACACATAGTACAGGGTGCCCCGAAATCCATCACAATTTTAAGACATCATGTACGACACAATTATCAATGGTTACATGTAGTACAGGGTGTCTCAAAGACGAGGAATATGTTGGGCAATATGTAGTACCCAACTGTCAATGGACCCCCCCCCCCCCCAAATCAAATACAGTTTTGGGGCACCCTGTACGACACAATTGTCAAAAGTCATTGTATTATCCTTAGTCCATTAGTTATACATAGAACAGGGTGTCCCAAAAATAAATTTCCATTTTAGGACAATTATCAATTGTTACATATAGTACAGGGTGTCTCAAAGACGAGGAATGCTTTGGGCACCCTGTAGCGCGCAACGGCCAATGGACATCGAACCGCACTTGGTCCATTGGTAATACACTGTACAGGGTGCCCCCGCTGCATAAAACACGTTTAATTGTCATATTAATCCATTTTAAGTAGAAGCTAGACAATACGAAATAGAACAATGGTGTTTATCGCGTTCTGTTGTGTTAGATACGCGTAGATAAGTTCCTAACGCGATATTTTATCAGAATAAAAGCCAAACCTTAGAAACTTTTGCTTTAATCTCCGCTCTAATCAAATTCAGTAAAAAAAAACTTAATCGTTTGATAAAGTTAATCCCATAAATTCCAAGCGTTATCTAAGCCAATAAATAAACAAACGTCGCTGTGGTTTGTGTTCATTCGCCACGTCAAATGTTTAGGAATAATGTTCAAAAACGCCCAATGAGCGATCTACGCTCTATGTTCCGAGGAATGTTCTAAAATAGAAGTGAAAAGATGGCGTCGAACAGAGGAGAAAACGTTAACGGACTCGTGCAAACGCAAAACAAAGTTTTTACAAATTGGATTAATTCTTATTTGAAAAAAGTAAGTTCGGTTTTAAATACTTTCAAACATTCGATACTTTATGAATTGCCCTCATAGCGGATACGCGGAGATAAAATCTCACGCAATAAGAGGATAGGGGAAGGAACATTCCTTCTTACGTCACGCTCTAAAACAGACCAAAAGTGCAGTTTTAGACTTTCTAAAACTCGTTTCAAAACAATCTTCTAAAATTTCGAAATGTTTTGCTCGTTAAAACTTTCTTCTAAAACACTAAAACGTCTCGTTAACAAAACTTCTAAGATTGTTGTTCAAAAGAGTGTTACTCTAATATTATTGTTTACAACATTCTAAAACTTCTAAACGTTTTGTTCATAAAACCTTGCTTCTAAAACTTCTAAACGTTTTTTAAAACTTTGAAACGGTTTGTTTACAAGTTTCTAAAACATCTCAAAATTTTGTTTCTACAATTTGTAAAGCTTCAAGTTTCTAATTTCTAAAATCTAAATTCCTTTCTTCGAAACACTTCTAAAACTTCTCCACGCTTCCAAAACGTTTTCCCCAAAACTTCTAAACATTAAACATTCGTAAATGTAAATCTTCCTTTTCAAAAACTTCCCAAAATTTTCCCTTCTAAGACGCTTCTAAAACCGAAAACCTCCAGCTCTAAAAGCGTAAAAGTCAAAAACTTAACTTCTAAAAAAGTAAAAGTAAAAAATTGAACTCGTAAAAGTGTAAAAATTCGCCTCTAAGAATCTTGTTGAACGTATTTTCAGGATAATCTCGAAGTAGAGAATCTTTTAGAAGATCTTTCAGACGGCCAAAAACTTCTAAAACTTATAGAGATTCTGTGGGGTGAATCTTTAGGCAGAATCAACGGGGGCAAATCGAGATTCCACAAACTAGAAAACGTCAACAGATGTTTAGAATTCCTGAAAACGAAGGTGAATCTTAAAAGGGCCTCGAACATAATCCGAGAAGGGCCTTTTAGTAACTCGGGTCCCTCTTCCCGCACTTTAGGTCCGTTTGGAGAACATAGGGCCCGAAGATGTCCTAAGCGGAAACCCCGCGGCCATCTTGGCTCTCTTGTGGACCATCGTCGTCAACTTTCAAATTGCGGCAAAACACACGTTTTAATCGTCCGTTAACTTTAATCGGAGGCCCTCGACGAGGGGCCTTTAATAAAGGGCCCTTACATTAACACCTTCCGTTTTTGTCATTAGGGCACGCCGGATGTGGACAAACAGAGGTTCGTGGTTAGTCACCGGACGGCCAAGGATGCGCTGCTGCTGTGGTGCCAGCGGAGGACCCAAGGGTTAGGACGCGCATTTCACATTCACCTGACATCTCTAAGACAAATGCCATGTTTTCACACGTCTAGCCCTTCCCCAGTCACATCTCCGTGACAACTCAATCCCATATATCTATGAATGTATCTATGTCATTTCTACCCCATCTCTATGACATGTCTACAACATCTCTATGAAAACTCAATCCCAACTTCATTTCTGTTGCATGTCTGTCATCTCTATGACATCTCTGTGATAACGCAATCCCATCTCTGTGACACATCTATGTCATCTCTACCCAATCTCCATGACATCTCCGTGGCAACTCAATTTCATCTCTATGACGCATTTATGTCCTTTCTACCCCATCTCTGTGACATGTCTGATCATCTCTACCCCCTCTCCATGACATGTCTACGACATCTTTATGAAAACTCAATCCCATCTCCATTTCTGTGACAACTCAATCCCATCTCCTCTGTGACACATTTGTCCTCTCTACCCCATCGCCATGACATCTCTGTGACATCTCTATTCAATCTCTATGACATCTCTGTGACATCTCTATTCAATCTCTATGACATCTCTGTGACACATCTATCTCTACCCAATCTCCATGACATCTCCGTGGCAACTCAATCCCATCTCTATGACGCATCTATGTCCTTTCTACCCCATCTCTGTGACATGTCTGTTTCATCTCTACCCCATCTCTATGACATCTTTGTGACATGTCTGTTTCATCTCTACCCCATCTCTATGACATCTTTGTGACATGTCTACAACATCTATGAAAACTCAATTCCATCTCCATTTCTGTTGCATGTCTGTCATCTCTATGACATCTCTGTGACAACTCAATCCCATATCCACTGTGACACATTTACGTCCTCTCTACTCCATCGCCATGACATCTCTATTCAATCTCTATGACATCTCTGTGACACATCTATGTCATCTCTACCCAATCTCTGTGACAACTCAATCCCATCTCTATAACATCTTTGTGACATCTGTATTCAATCTCTTTGACATCTCTGTGACACATCTAGTATGTTCTCTCTACCCCACCTCTATGACATCTCTGTGACAACTCAATCCCATCTCTATGACATCTTTATGACATCTGTATTCAGTCTCTTTGACATCTCTGTGACACATCTCTGTCCTCTCTACCCAACCTCTATGACATTTCTGTGGCATGTCTATGTCATCTCTGTGACAACTTAATCCCATTTGTATGACATCTCTGTGACATTATTACACCTCTCTGACATCACTGCGATGCCTCTATGATTACATGTCTACGACATTTCTTTATCGTGTCTATGACATCTCGTTGCCTAAAAGTCCTCTCTTAAAACACGGACGTTTGTGTCTGACACGTCGATGCCCTTTGGTCCACACGTGTCCTTTTGTGCCCCATATAGATACCGCGGGGTGCGAGTTCACGACTTCGGCCCCAGCTGGCGCGACGGCCTCGCCTTCTGCGCCCTCATCCACTCCGAGAGGCGAGATCTGATCCGGTTCGAAGCGCTGGACCGCCGGAACCGGAAAGAGAATCTTGACACGGCCTTCCGGATAGCGGAATCCAAGATGGCGATTCCCAAGCTGCTGGACGCCGAAGGTAAGGGCGCGTTCGGCCCATTGCTATCCCTCGTGCCGCTGACTACAATTGCGTTTCATACGGACAGACATGGACGTGGAACGGCCGGACGAAATCTCCGTCATGACGTACGTCTCGCAGTTCTATCACGCCTTCAGCGGAAGCAGCGCCAGGATGATCGGGGTGGTCGATCCGGTAAGCGCTTTATGGCACTCTAGCACGCGCTTGTTGACGCAACCACATATACCTCGGTTGACCGGACCCTGCTCCCAACGCTCTCTCAGTTGACCAGACCCCACTCCCAACGCGGTCTCGGTTGACTGGACTCGACTCCCAACGCGGTCCCGGTTGACCTGATCCCGCAATCAATGCGGTCGCGGTTGACCTGATCCCACTCCCAAAGCGGTCTCGGTTGACCGGACTAGACTCCCAACGCAGTCTCGGTTGACCTGATCCCGCTCCCAACGCAGTCTCGGTTGACCGGACTCAGCTCCCATCGCGGTCTCGGTTGACCGGACTCGACTTCCAACGCAGTCTCGGTTTACCTGATCCCGTTCCCAACGCAGTCTCGGTTGACCGGACAACTCCCAACGCGGTCTCGGTTGACCAAATCCCACTTCCATTGCGGTCTCGGTTCACCTGATCCCGCTCCCAACACGGTCTCGGTTGACCTGATCCCGCTCCCAACGCGGTCTCGGTTGACCAAATCCCACTTCCATTGCGGTCTCGGTTGACCTGATCCCACTCCCAACACGGTCTCGGTTGACAGGATCCCGCTCCCAATGCGGTCTCGGTTGACCTGATCCCACTCCCAACGCGGTCTCGGTTGACAGGATCCCGCTCCCAATGCGGTCTCGGTTGACCAGACAACTCCCAATGCAGTCTCGGTTGACCTGATCCCGCTCCCAACGCGGTCTCGGTTGACCTGATCCCGCTCCCAACGCGGTCTCGGTTGACAGGACCCCTCTCCCAATGCGGTCTTGGTTGACTGGACCTCACTCCCAACGTGGTCTCGGTTGACCAAATCCCACTTCTATTGCGGTCTCGGTTGGCCTGATCCAGCTCCCAACGCGGTCTCGGTTGACCGGACCCCACCTTCATTGCGGTCTCGGTTGACAGTACACTAAGTTTGGAACAATACTGAGCCCTTTGTGTTTTCCAGAGCCATCCCAAGATGGAGATCGTTGAGAAGGCCCCAGTCGCCTCACCGGCGGCCATCTTGGCGGTCCCTCCTAAGCCGGCCAGGAGGCTACGACTAGCCAATCAGAACGCACTTCCGGTTATAAAGAGCCCCGAAACGGAGCATATCCGATCACCCGTCCTAGCCAACGACGACAACGACGCTTGGGCCTGTGCCCATTGCCCTTCGGTCAACTTGTCCACGAGGACCTTTTGCGGTTCCTGCTATCGCCGTAGAAACGTCGCTAGGAATGGAACGGAGGCCGCCATCTTGGAAGACGACGATGACGTCACGGGGATCGGGAAAAGGGTAATGTTCAATGGCGTTCTAGAACGGAATGTTCCTAATTGGAACGCGAGCCATTCTCAATTCAAAACTGATCCATTGTGAATTGTAGTATTTGTTAAAACGTTCCTTTTTTTGATTGGTTGTATTAGAAAGCGGAAGTGACGTCACCGCGTCGTTTCGAATACAGGAAGTATTACGTGACGCAGGAACTTCCTTGGAAAGAGCAGCGGGAGGAAGAGGAAAAAAAGAGGAACAAGATGGCTGCCGAAGAGGAAACGAGGAGGAGGAAAAATATGGCGGCAGAAGAGGAAACGAGGAGGAGGAACAAAATGGCGGCCGAAGAGGAAACGAGGAGGAGGAACAAGATGGCGGCGGCGGAAGTGGCTACGGGCGGCCGGATTAAACAGGTCAGCGTAGAACAACTGTCCGCAAAAATAGAAAAAATGGAAGCGGACATGGAGAAGATGAAGCAGATCTATTACGCCCACTTAGGTGAGGAAGCAAGATTTGTTCTATGACGTCAGATTCAAACATCCTCATGTATGACGTTTGAATCAATCTTCTTGTTCTATGACGTCATAATGCATCTATGACTGAAACTATGTTCTAAGATGTTAGAATGAAAGGTTTTTGTTCTCTGATGTTATATTCAATTTCTGCTCTATGTCGTCAGAATCAATATCGTTCTAGAACGATAACTAGGAAAATGCTGTTCTATGTCGTTAGAATCAACTTTCTCGTTTTAAGTGGTTAGAACGAAAGTTGTTGTTCTATGACGTCAGACCGAACTTCGTTCTACTACGATAGAACGAAAGAATGAAACATGCTGTTCTATGACGCCAAAATGCTGAGGGTTTGTGTTAAGACGTTAGAATTAAGATCAACCTTGTTCTCTGACGTCAGAACGAAATGACACGTTTTGAATCTTTGTTTTGTAGAAAAAGAAGAATGTTGCCGGGCGTCGTTGGAAGGCGAGGTGAGGGCGCTTCGAGAGCAGCTCCTTGATCTCGGAGTCGGTTGGGAATCAAATAAAAGCAAGATGGCGAGGGTGGAACGCATGCTGCTCAACATCGCCACGCAAAAGAGAACGACGTGAACCGAACAACGACAACGTTATTTAATTCATTTTTAACGCAATAAATATTGGTTAAAAAGATACCTCTGCTTTTAGTCTACTAATTTATCCATTTGTTCTATGACGCCAATTTGAAACTTAGTTCTATGACGGCAGAATACGCCATATAACATTTCGTTCTATGATGCCCGAAAGGCGTTAGTATGACGGTATAATACGATAATATATAAAATATGTCGTTCTATGATGCACGAATGGCGTTTTAGTTGTTCTCTGATGTCAAAATAAATCCGTCAGTATAAAACTATTCTATGACGTCAATTTGATATTTTGTTCTATGACGGCAGAATACGCCAATATATAACATTTCGTTCTATGATGCAAGAAAGGCGTTAGTTGTTCTCTGACGCCACAATGGAAATCTATTCCACGTTCGATTTTGGCTTAAAATTCACTGTTTTCAAATGTTTTTTCGCCGAAATGAGAGTTAATTAAAATAGATTTTTCCCCAATGATTTTTCGCCTGTTTTCGATGAATTAAAATTGTACACTATCGAAAATGACGCTCTTAAATTCCGTTTTTGCGTGTGTCAAAACGTGGACAAAATGGGATCGAAACTCGAGCTCCTGGTGTTCGCAGAATTCTCGTTGTTTCCAACCGCGTTATCTCGAATATGTAGAAAACAATCGAAATGACGACATAAAAGTAAACGAAAAAAAATCAACAGATAACGAGAAGAGAGAGAGAGAAAGAGGCGTACGTTACGATAACGAAGGCTAAATAAAAAGCAAAATTAAGGTAGGTCGCCGACTATTACTAATGTTAGTGTTCGACACACATAGGGGGAAAAAAGGTAAGGATATTGAATACTAAGTGAACGCTTAAGTAAGGGCAAGTCGCAAAAATGGCTTAGGGCTTAATGGTAATTACGAGGAAGGACGAAGAGGTGCCATTTGTACCAGTTGGAACGTCCACGGAAATCTCAAAGGGATAAACTTATCGAAACTGAATAGTTTTTATCAAACATGCGAATGATAGATATTAATTTCGTGAAAAGTTACCAAAAAATTAACAGAAATTGTGCTCAAATGGCTTTACAACCAAATTTTCATCCCCTAAAGACTTAATGTGGTTTGGACACCCTGTACCGTTTGAAAACTTATAAATTTAGATTTAGGACACCCAGTACCGTGTGAAAACTTACAAATGTACTTTTAGGACACCCTGTACCGTGTATAAACTTAAAACTTTAGGACACCCTGTACCGTTTGAAAACTTATAAATTTATCTTTAGGACACCCTGTACCGTGTGAAAACTTATAAATTTAGCTTTAGGACACCCCGTACCGTTTGAAAACTTGGCCTTCTGGAAAGAAAATGTGAGTTTCGGCCACCCTGTACACGATGAAGCCTTTTAAAAGTAGTTTTTGGCTGCCCCGCACGTTATAAAAACTTGGTTTAAGGACACCCTGTACGATGCGCGAAAGAAATTGTAATTGGAGCTTATGGACACCCTGTACACGATAAAGCCTTTCAAAATTACTTTTTGAACACCCAGTAGCTTTTACGTGTTTTTTTGGTTACCCCGAACAGTACAAAAGCTCTTAACTGTAGCTCACGGGCACCCTGTACACGATCGAGCCTTTTAAATGAATGTTTCAGACAACCCGTTCACGGTGGAAGTACTTAAAAGCGCTTTTCGGCCACCCTGTACCTAGTTGAAACTTCGTAGTATCTGGAATTAAAACAATTTCGTCCACCCTGTACCCGCTGGCACGTCGTAAGAGTCGATGTTTAGCGTTAGGACACCCCGTACTCCTCGTGTTTGGCATTCGGGACCCACCCTGTACGTGGGGCGTGAAAGAGCATACCTCAGTTTTCGACTGTTTTTAGCTGATAAATCGCGATCGTTTTGATAAAAATGCAGGACGTCGAAATGTGGCCTCATTTCGAGATATTAAAATCCGCGTCTGAATTTCGAGGTGTTCTCAAAAACACGCCAACATTCGACCGTCAATCGCGATTGTTGGCGTTTTTCAAACGCCTTCTTTCGCTTATTTCTTGTTTCAGGTAAAAAACGAGTGTCGCGTGTTTTTGAACCATGGATTTGGTGAATGTGGACGGAAGAATAAAAATATTGCAGGACGATTTGGAGAAGAAACAAAACCAAAAATTCACCACGTGGATGAACGACGTGTTGAAACAGGTCAGTCACGTGTTCGAGACACGTAGAAAACGTCTAAAAGACGTGTATCGTACGCGGGTGGGTTGGTACTGTACAACCAACTGTCTCGCGACACCTCCGTGCGCACCTTATTACTGCTTTGGCACGTCCAACACGTTCCCGTATGTCCAATTCCTGACACGTCCACGTGCGTATTTACTGCCAACTGTCTTCTGAAATATTCATGTACCGCGTGTAATTAAATGTAAAAGCGAATTGTCTCCGCAAATGTCTGATGCGCAAATATGTCTTCCGATATATGTTTTCCTGTCTTCCGACATGTCCGCGAGTAACTTACCATCGGTCTTCCGACATGTCCGTGTAATGTATGTAATTACGTATAAAATAAACTCTCTCCGGAAATGTCTGTTATGTACGTGTGTATATACTTACAAATCAGGCTCGGCTGTCTTCTGACACGTCCGTGCGTAACTTACCATTCAACTGTCTTCTGACATGTCCGTGTTATGTATGTAATTACATATCAAAACAAGCTATCTCCAGAAATGTCTGATATGTGCGTGTGTATATATGTACACTTCAACTGTCTTATGACATGTCGGTGTAAAGTACGCAATTATTAAAACAAACTGTCTTCAGAAACGTCTGATACATGTGTATATACGTACCATCCAACTGTCTTCTGACATGTCAGTGTACGTGTAACTTATACCATTCAACTGTCTTCTGACATGCCCGTGTTATGTATGTAATTACGTATCAAAACAAACTGTCTCCAGAAATGTCTGATATGTGTATGTGTATATACGTACCATCCAACTGTCTCGTGACATGCCCGTGTAACATATGTATTAAAATATAAACTGTCTGCAGAAATGTCTGATATGTACACGTGTTTATACTTGCAAATCTGGCTCAGCTGTCTTCTGACATGCTCCTACGTAACTTACCATCCAACTGTCTTCTGACATGTCGATGCAATGTATGTATTTAAATGTAAAAAACAAACTGTCTTCAGAAATGTCTGATATATGTACATGTGTATATACTTGCCAACTGTCTTCTGACATGTTCATCCCATGTCCATGAATAAACTTACCAACTGTCTTCTGACATTTCCCGCGCGTGCGTGTACATCCAACTGTCTTCTGAAACTGTCCCGTTTCCGTCTCATTCCAGGACAACTTAAGAGTGGTTGACCTGTGCGAAGATTTACAAGATGGCGTCAAACTGTCTCGACTCCTGGAAGTGCTGACCAATGAGGAAATGGGCAGGACCAAAGGCAGTACGAAACTTCATCGGATAGACAATGTCAACAGGTGTCTCAACGCCCTAAGGAGGCGGAAGGTAAGGGCCAAAACGGGGAACAAAGGACACTCGAGGGATAATGGGACCCAACATCAATCGATACGGTTGATGGGACCACGGGACCATTGGACAATGTTCAGCGTGTTGCCCGATGAGGTCCCAATGTCTGTTAGAGGTCTCAATCTTGATCAAAGACCCTTTCCAGATCCGCATCGAGGGCATTTCCGCAGAACAAATCGTGACCGGAAGTAGCAAGGACATAATCGCGCTGGTGACAGCCATCTACCAGAGCCACCAGACGGGAAAGTTGGGAAACAACAAAAGACAGTCGGAGGACAGTGGCAAGACACTCGGCGACGATGAAGACAGGCAACACAAGGAGGCGCTGCTAGCATGGTGCAAGGAAAAGACAAAAGGGTGGGCAAATATTCCTCGTGGGACTTTCAAGGGCTTTTGCAGACAGTTGGAAGCCCTTGTTGGGTAACATATGGGATTAAAGCCCTTTGGCTTGTACATTGGGGATTATAGCCCTTTGGGTTTCTATTGGCGAATAAAGCCTCAATTTACTGCCAGCACGTTAGGACCTTTTTGTCCATCGTCTATCATGTACCGTGTTTCCTGTTCCAGGTACAGAGGAGTGGACCTTAAGGACTTCTCCAGAAGTTGGCGCGATGGTTTGGCCCTTAATGCCCTAATCCATTCCCAGCGTCCGGATTTAGTCGATTACGAATCCCTGAAGAAGGAAGACGGACGGCGAAATCTGACGAAGGCCTTCGAAATCCTGGAGACCAACTTCTGGATCATGAAAATCATCCGCGTTGAAGGTCTCAAAAACTCACAATGTCCGATTGGGTCTCGAGGCCTCGCATCGCCCGATTGGGGCCCGAGGACTCGCCATACTCACCAGTTTCTTTTTCTCCTTCTTCTGAAGATGTCGACAAGGAGGAACCGAACGAGAAAGACATCTTGGCCTACGTCGCTTTGATCTTCGAATCATTCTTCAAGAACGGCAGCAACGAAACAGAATCGCGCAAACAAGCGCCGCAGACGACGGTAAGACGCAAGACACTCGTCGCATTCTTGTAGCGATGTCATTTAATATTGTCTCGCTAGCTCCTCTGACAGTCTTCAAAAGATAGACATCGAGAGATTGGACTCTTCTGACTTCCGATAGTCTTGAAGAGATGATAAAGACAACAGTAATGGCCATCTCTTCAAGACTGTCAGAAGTCAGACGAGTTGCCAAGGCATCTCCTGGCTGTCTCGAAGCGATGGCCATCGATGTTGTCTTGTGCAACTCTTCTGACTTCTGGCAGTGCTGAAGAGATGGCCATCAATGTTGTCTTTGTAACTCTTTCAACTTCCAATGGTCTTGAAGAAATGGCCAGCAATAGTCTTGGCAATTAGGACTGTTTACGAGTAAAACTGTCAGAAGACAATGCCATCAATGACATCTTAACAACTCTTCTGATATTTTCTCATACCCACATCCCACAGCCAAAGCCATCAGCAGCAGCAACACAGAAGTCCAAAACAGTCAACGGCAGCTATTCCGCCAACGGTCCACAAAGACTGGTACTGTCCAGCACCAGCATCAGTCCTCCTCCGCGGTCAATGGTCATCAAGGTTGAGAGCAGAAAGAAGGAAGTCGGAGGATCCGCCTCAGCAGACTATAGACCGAAAGTACCGTCGACGCCACCGCCTCTTCCTCCGACTGTCCAGGCCATCGTCTTCGAGGGATCTTGGGAGTGCGACTACTGCGCCTTCGCCAACAGTCCATCGACGAGGATCTGCGCCATGTGTTACAAAGCCAAAGTAGAGAAAAAGGAACAAGTAAAGAGAGTAGTAGAAAAGCAAAGACAGGAACTTAATGCGCAGAACGGAAAATCAGAGGAGGAACAAGATGTCCGAGGAAAAGCGGCATTGGCAACGGACTCCGAAGAAAGATCCGAGGACAGTGACAGCCATGAAGAGGAAGTCAAAGAACAGGTAAAGTGATCTTGTGGAAGACTTGTTTCGTCTTTGTCCCGACTTATCGTCCTCCGTGTCCATGGTAACATCACCGTCAGAACTCTCCAGGAATCTGTTCAATCACCGCCAATGAACGGAAGATAACCACACGTTCTTGTTGTATTCCAAACAGATCAACGATGAAGCAGATGCCGCCGAAGAGCCTTCTCCAGTGGCAAGAACTCTCCGGCTTCTGGACGAGACGTTCGACGGTCCTTGTTGGGAATGTCCCGGATGCCATCACCGGAATCCAAACACGACGTCAATCTGCGGATTCTGTTTCAGGACACTGAGACAACTGAAGGCTCTTTCGCTCGAGGAAATGGGATTTGCGGGAATGACCAATCCTCCAGCGGGAAAGACTGAAGACACTTTGTAGAATGTTGGTGCTTAGGATATCAAAGAATCCTGGAAGACTTATCCAGCAATCCAAAGAATTTTGGAAAATCCAGACAAACCTTCAATCCAGTCTTCCAGGGACTCCTGGAAGATCAAAGTAAACCTTCAAATCACTCTTCCAGAGACAACTGGAAGATCCAGAAATCTAGTCTTCCAGAGATTTCTGGAAGATCAAGGGAAACCAGCAATCCACAGTCTTCCAGAGACTTCTGGATACATTCCTTCAGTCCAGCTTCATAGATAACAGTTTAGCTGAAAGACAATTTATCGTTGGTGGACAGCATCCTACAGCAATGACAGCAGTCTCTGATGAAACAAAGACCTCTGGAGCAGGAAGATGATGCTGTCCGTAGACATTGAACTTTCTCGTCTCAATAAATCATGGCATCAAAGACCACCAGATCATAACATAAGTTAGTCAGTGAATATTCCACAAAGGATCGTGCATGTTCGCGTATTCCTCGTAAAACGGTCTCGTTGGTCCCATTTGCAAGCAATGGGCCTTCTTCGGCAACAATCATCCATCGGTATTGTACATTCTCCGTGTACTGCACTCAACGATGTGTCACGAATAAAAACATGTTTGATCTTACTCCAAAGCTTAAAATTATTGTCTTCTTATGTCCATTTCTGTCCCAAAGTTACCCCATCATGTGGGGCAACTTTGGGTCAGGGCATTTTTTAAGGCATATCCCTAGTGAACAAAATATTTAGGTCCATACATGTCGTAGTACGTCCCATATATGATATTTTCCATATAGGTCTGGAAACATGTCTGGCTCTATATAGCATTTAATGTCCATGTATGGAGCCATGGCTGCTTCGGACCTTTCCACAATTAAAATTCCAAACCCGTAGGTCCCTACTTTGTCAGGGTTCTTTTTGGAGAGTTTCGTTACGAGAGTTTTTTCACGAGGTCCTTCGCGACTTAAACAATAAGAAGATACGGAAAAAAATCCAGATCAAAATTACAGAAACTGGAGTTTGGGTCAGTCTGAAATTGGTGGTGCCTGGTTTCGGACGCGAGTGACTTGTTATTTTTGCCAGAATATTGTGACGAACAAGCCGTTGCATTTAGGAACCACTAAATTCATCAGTTTTAACAAAAAGCGACTTCGGTTTTTCCTCCCGAGACGAAATTACGACTCGAATTAGATAAAACACAAAAACCAGGGGACCAGACAAAAATAAGCTTCATTTTGAAAATCCGATTGCCGGTGCTATCGTAAGTCACCGCAATTAGACTGAAGAGCGCGAATCTTACGGAAACATGCATAAAACATCCGAAATGAGCAAAACGATGACTGTCCCAATTTACGCCCCAATGTCGCGAAGGAGTAAAAAGTACAAATTGTATGTATCTTACGTGCAAGTTGTAAATTTGAAGTAAGTCAAAGGTTAGCGAGATTTAGGAGATTCCCAAAAGTTGCCTCGTCTTAATCCGAGATCCATTCGCTTCATCGGAGATTCCCACTGCTCGAGGTCCATTCGCTTCATCGCAGATTCCAGCGCAGGCATCTGGTTTATTAAAGAAGATTCCATTAGAAATGTGTTCAGCGTACATTTTGCAATAATTTCATTAATAAAGATTTAAATTAATACACATCCGAAGCAGGTTCAATAGACATTTAATGATGGCTAAATTACAAAGTTGATAAAGGAATTTAAAGTGATTAAACTTAGTGATTATCAGGCGATAATCAGTGATTAGGGCGCGCTTTAAAACCGGATTAATAAAGTTAATGGCTATTATATAAAAATATAATACCATTAAACCAGCATAAAGATTAATGAAGATTAATAGTCAAATATGAGGTTTAATGTAGGATTAATCCCTGTTAGTAGTTACTATACGGAATTAATGTTGTTTAATTAGGCTTAACGCGGGTTTAACACAGGCTTAATTAATACAAGATCATTTATTCTAATTAGGGTTTAATTTGATTTTAATTAGGTTTTAAACCATAAATTTACGCATAAAACACGATTTAAATAATAATTTTCATCAAATTATGATAATATTTATTGAAAACTTACCTAAGAGCGTTGAATAACCCACGCGTTGCACCAAAACAACCAAATAAACAAAGAACGCATTATTCTATCCCGCCGCCATTGTTGGCCCAATTGACGTAATCGAAGAGAACCTAAAGGGGAACATTGATTCGGTTACGCAACGGTATTTCAACGGGATTTCACAGTTCCCCATTTCTCCTATGGGTTCTCACGATGTTATGCAAGAGAGCGTGAATAGCAATGGAAGACGTATTCCCTAGTACCGTTCCCCATTTAAAACTAAACGCGAGATTAAAAAGTATTTAAGTTATAATTAATAAATACTAATTTATAAATCGATAAAACAATTAATTATTTAGCTGTGTTGAGCATTTTCAACAAAATTAAAAACGAATTCATATTTATTATTGAGTAAATTCGTACTTACGGGACAACTAGGGATATATGTCGGATGCCTTTTAAAGCTTAGGTGACAGCGCTGTAATAGCAGTGTTGTCATTCACATCTGCCACATTTAAACTCTAGAAGTTTCCCTATAAATTGACAAAACAATAATATTTTATATAAAACATAATAAAATTGTATATTTAACTTATATTATAAATATTTAACTTACCATTATGTCTGATGAAGATTTCTTCCAAGTGATAATGAAGTTTGGCAACACTGTTTTAAATAAACAATAGTTAACGTTATAATGTAAATCTATTTCCAAAAAACACCCTGTACAGAATACACGATACAGGGTGAGCCAAAAGCTGTAACGGTTTTAAAAATAATTTTAAAAAGATAATATTATTGTTAATTAACTTTTGACACACCCTGTACAACACATTTATAAACGCAGTACAGGGTGGGCGAAAAGTTACGACAGGGGTTACAATGTGTCATTGCGAGTATGTAAATAAACTTTTGGCCCACCCTGTACTGCGCACATAAATGTGTTATACAGGATGGGTCAAAAGTTACTTTATTGGAATGTTATACGGCACTTATAAAATAGTATTACTAAGTATATACTATATAACTATACATATAAAGTAGTATAAAAGTTTAATATCGAGTGTATAATCCCAATAACTTTTGTCCCACTCTGTACATAGTACAGGGTGTGCCAAAATGCACTGTACATACCTAATACTTTTTTAGCATATAGTATTTACTACCTTGTTAGTAACTTTTGTCCCACCCTGTACAATGTAGTAATGCTAGTAGTACAGGATGTGTCAAAAGATACTTTCCATATGCATTTTAGTATACATTAACCCTGGATTAACATTTGTCCCACCCTGTACTGTTTAGTTATGTCCATATATATAGTATACAGGGTGTGCCAAAATATACTTTACATAATAGTAGTTTAAAAGTATAATAAACATGTATGGCTAATTTTGTCCCACCCTGTACCGTGCATTTATGTCCATAGTAAATACAGGGTGTGCCACAAAGTACTTTCCATACAATGCGTCATTATTTCCCCCCCCCCCCCCCTATTGTTTACAAAAAAGGAGTTTTTTCCCTGCCCTTGACCACTCGCGAGATGACTTTGAAGGTGTTCGTCCTCCGTGGGTTCAATGACCTAAATGACCTCTGATGACCCGTCCTGGTCGACGCTCGCACTCGAGTCCAGAGCCGTCTCAGCAGTGGAAGCACCATGTACACGTCCTTGTCCTCCATCGTCCTCATAGGGCTCATCGTCGGGTCCTCGAGATGTAATCCGGTGGAAGAAAGGGCCGACTTCACGGGGTAAGTCATCTCTCTGCCTTAGAACGTCAGTCGTTCAGTCATTCAGTCATCGGTCGATGCACTTTCAGATGTCAGCTGCTGGTGGTCAGTCCAACGACGGACGAGGAGCTGTCCTTTTTACGCACCCTGTACACGAAAGAAGTCGAGGGAGTAAGTCGCTGAATCGGGACTATTTCCCTAAGTTTCCTTTTAATTACTCCCTAAATCTTATTATATTACTTTTCCTTAATTTCCTTTTAGTTTTCCCTAAATTTTCTTTTAATACTTCCCTAAATTTTATTATAGTTTTAGCTATCCCTAAGTTTCTTTTTAGATCGTTCTAAGTTTTCTTATTAATTTTTCTAAATTTTCTTCTAGTTCTTCACTAAATTCTGTAATTAATTTCCTTTTAGTTCTTCACTAACTTTTCATATTAGTTTTCCTTAATTTCCTTTTAGTTTTCCCTAAATTTTCTTTTAATTCTTCCCTAAATTCCGTAATTATTTTTAGTTCTTCCCTAAATTTTATTGTAGTTTTAGCTTTCCCTAAGTTTCCTTTTAGGTCGTTCTAAGTTTTGTTATTAATTTTCTTTTTGTTCTTCCCTAAGTTTTCCTTTTAGTTTTCCTTAATTCCCTAATAGTTCCTCCCTAAATTTCCTTATAGTTTTTTTCCCTAATTTTCCCGATCCTTAATTTCCTAATCCCGAACGATTTTCCTTAAAAGTTTCCTCCTAATTCTTCCCTCCACCCGTTTATCGATTTGCGAGCCCTTTGATATTTCTAGACGGAATTCTGGAACTTCCCTTCCGGTTCGGCCCCAAACACCACGATCATGGTGTGTCCGGAACGAACGAATTTCACGCAAACATTGAAGGAAAAGGGCGTTGAATTCAGGGTTCAGGCCGACAATTTACAAAGGTTCGTACCGCGACTTATTATTACGCTTACTGGGGCCCTAACGAAGAGGCCCTTTCAATAGAAGCATCTCGTGTCCTCTCGCAGACTCATCGACGAAGAACGGCTGGAACACGAGCTCTTGGGTCGTTTCGACCGGAACAGCGCATTTGGGTCCTTCGCTCTGGACCAATATCACAGGCTATCGGAGGTAATTAAAGGGCCGTTAGACTCGCATCAAAGGACCATTAATCGCATATTAGGGGCAGTTCGTGCGCGGTGACGTCACAGACGCCATCACGTGTCTTCCTGAATCGTTTATCCGCGCTTTTCTAACAGGTGGAGGACTTTTTATCGGTGGCAGCGGAGGAACATCCGGACCTGATGAGCGTCGTCGACGTAGGTCTCACCGACAACGGCAACCGGGTCCAAGTCGTCAAGGTGAGCCACGGCATATAGCAAAGGGCTAAGGGCCTAAAAGATAGGTTTGGCTTTACAATTTTCGTCCACTCGTAGTTAGGGGAGAAGTCTTCCTCCGTTAAGAAGCCGGTCATCTGGATCGACTCCGGGATCCACGCCCGCGAGTGGGTCACCATCGCATCCTCGCTCTACGTAATCCACAGGGTGAGTCCTTTTTTCCTTCTCCTCCTTTTCCTTTTTTTTCCTTCCTTTTCCTTTTTTTCCTCGCGTCTAATTGTCTCCCGTTAGCTCCTTACTTCGTACAACGACAGTAGCGACGGTCGCTCCCGAGATCTCCTCAAGACGTTCGACTGGCACTGGATGCCCGTGGCCAATCCGGACGGATACGAATATTCGCGGAGATCGGTACGTAGCGTTCTCACCAGCTGCGGTTGGTTCGACGCGGGCTGGGACTTAGGTCCCTACTTCGCGGTGACCTTGATGATGGTGATGTGAGCTTGCTAAAAATCTTTTCCCCATCCGTAGAACCGTTTCTGGCGCAAGAACCGATCCAAGGTTTCCTCCGGTTGCGTCGGCGTGGACCTCAACAGGAACTTCGACACGGATTTCGAAGGTACCTTTAAATTCCTCCGGCCCTTCGCTTCCTTAATCCACCGCTTACGTGGGTCCTTTTCTTCGGCAGGAGTCCAAACGTCCTCTTCCAACCCGTGTTCTCAGCTCTACAAAGGAGCCCGAGCATTTTCTGAAAAAGAAAGCCAAATTCTGAGAGATTACACGACGGCCCTTAAGGAGGACCTAAGGGCCTTCGTGACCATTCACTCCTACAGTCAGCTGTGGTTACTACCCTATGGATACAAAACCGCAAAACCGCGAGACTATCAAGATCTGGTAAGATTCGTTAGGTCCCCGTCGGAAGACGCTACCGATTTTACTTTCTCGAGAAGGCCCTAACCATCCGGTTTTTTCAGCTATCCGTCGCAAAACTATCCACGGAGTCCTTGCGGTTCGTCCACGGCACCCGCTACAGTTCGGGTTCCATCTCCGACATCCTATGTAAGTAGCGCAATATCTGGCGAGGGCCTTCCGCGTCTCGCGGCCCTTCTGCGGTTCCGCACTTTCTAACAACCGCATCTTTTCCAAGATTCCACGAGCGGCAGTTCCACGGATTGGGCGTACGACACCCTGGGCGTGAAATACTCTTACGCCCTCGAACTCAGGGACACGGGACGCTACGGCTTTCTGTTGCCGAGAGGACAGATCGTCCCCACCGGAGAAGAACTCTTCGAAGGGCTCGCCACGATGGCCGCGGAGATAGCCAGGAGAGAGAAAGGAGGGAACGCGAGCCGAGATCCCGACTCCACGACGACGACGCAGATGCCCTAGTACGGTAGAACCCGCTTAAGAAGTTCCCGCACAAGAAAGAAGAGGAAACCGATCCCGCTTAAGAAGTTCCCGCACAAGATCTTTTCCCGAAGAACTAAACCAATCCCACCTTCAACCCGAGGGGAAGTCGCGAAACGATCGTATATTCGGCAACTAGACGGTCGAAGGATTAACGACGTAAAATTAGTTAACGGACAAAAGCACGACGTAGAATTTCAAAGTCGTTTGTCCTAAATCCTTCTTAACAGGGTTCTACCGTACTCGCACGTACGGAACACGCGTCAGTACAGCGTACGGCGTACAATTTATTCGAACCGTACAAACACAACGTAAAAGTAAAAATTCAGATCGCGATTTGTAAAAGACGTATTAAAAGTGCCTTACTTTTCGACGTACTTTTCAGAAATCTGTCGATCTAAAATAGTCTTCGATTACTCGAACGGCGTACGTCGTGTTGGGTACTTTTTAGCGTAAAGGTCCCGAAACGAGCAATAAACCGTTTGCGAACTTCGAGAGCCGAGAGGTTGCTTCGAGAGTCGGCGGCAACAAAAACAACACGCATTTATCCTTCAAAGCACTTGCGAGGAGCCTTTTCTCAATTGGGAGATAGCGGCCCTTAGCCTTTTCCTGGAATCCGCATCGTCGATGCCCAAATCTATCAAGTCCTTTTCGGAGAGCAGCGAAAACGCTACGGTATCGATCTCCTCGTCGCAAAACAACGGATGATATTTTCCCAGCGATAAACTCTCCAGAATGTCGCGCAGGTCGGCTGCGAAACAAATGCCAAAGATTTAAAAACGAGGTTCAAATATGGACCCTAATAGGGCCTCGGGTTTTACGTCCTCGTGGAGTCCCTTTATTTGAAAAGGACTCTACGAGGACTGGATCTGAATCCATTTTTTTAAAAAGGACTCTACGAGGATTAGATCTGAGGACATTTTTCTAGGGAAGGACCCGTATCAACTCCACGACAAGTCCGAATGCTCACCCGTAGTATCGAACTTTTCGGTGGAAGAAGTCTCGTCGTCGCACTCGGCGATGTCATCTTCGTGATTCGCAGACATCGCGTACGGCATCCCCGACGAAAGACGCTCGGGAAGATTGATGACGGCGGGACTCGCGCGTTGCCTCGCGCCCTCGCCGTAAGGCGACAACAGAGGCAAGACGACGGGCTTCAGCGAGCGACTCGGTCGAGCCAGGCGACAAGGACTGGCGGTGTTCTGCGTGCGGGAGAAAAGCGGACATTAACGAGGGGAGAAACACCCCGGTTTATTCGGCTCCACGACCACGTCCGTCGTATTTGTAAATCCGCAGAATGCCGAAACAAATACTTGCCATGCGAAACAAGCGTTCGTCGGCAGATAAGATCGAGTCGAGCCTCGGATGGGACGTCGCCGCCCTTCCGGATTCGTCCGATGCCGAGGAGCGATCCCTGGATTTCGGAATCTTGAATTTAAGCTGCTGCAAATATCCGCCCAGTTGATTCCACCATTTCTGCGTGTAGAGGGTTTCGTCAAGTACGACAGGAACAACGACCGGGCAAAAGCAAAAGTCGTAATAAGCAATACCTGTTTCGCTTCGGAATCCGTTACCGAAAGACTGGACATGGACAACGTCTGCGAAACATGCGTGTACAACGGCGCCAAGCATCGAAGCAATTCCGCGTCGACACCATCTAACGAACGAAACAGTTTCATTGGCAACGTGCCATCGAACGGAACGACATCCGACAAGTACGCAAAGTTATATTTACCGACTGACGTGCCAATTTCGAACGCGCAGTATCCGTGTCGGTCTCTGACGGACGTGTCGGCACCGCTCCTCAAGAGAAGCATCGCCGCATCTTTGCGCCTGCGTAAGAAATAAACGTTCAAACGTGTCTCGCGGGAACCGGTTGTGAACGAGTTTCTCGGAAGGTCCCTTTACCCGTGGAACACCGCCTGCATTAGGGGCGTCCAGCCGCCATCCGTTTCTCGGACGTCCACCAGAGCGCCACAGTTCAAGAGAAGCTCGATCGCTTCGAGGTCTCCGAGAGCCGCGGCCAGCGTCAGAGGAGTCGCGCCGTCCGTCTTGCGGCTCCTGTTCGCCAGGTACGGACATTCCTCCAGAATGCGGCGAACGGAAGCGGAGTTACCTGCAGAAACCGCGCTTTAACACGGATAACGAGTCCACGCTTACAAAGTCCACGACGAGATTCTTACCGTTCACGACTGCTTCGAAGATGTCCGTTTCCGATTGCTCGTAAGAATCTGCAAAGATACGTGTCTTAAGTTTTCGGTTTGCGTACGTCGATGGAAACCTTTCGCGCTCCTCACCAGATTTTCCGCTCGGCGTATTGTCTCCGAGGCAACAACGGACCTGTTTCTTGCCTCGGGTGATGGCGATGTCGAGCGCAGTTTTGCCGCAGACGTTAGTTGCCTTCGCGTTTGCGCCGCTTTCCAGCAGAAGTTGCGCCGTGCCTTTGTGGCCGTTCGAGGCGGCGAACATCAAAGCGTTCAAACCTGGCAGAGAATACATTTTCAATCATGGCCGAAGCTCGTGAATAATCGTGACTCGTTTAGTCCGTACTAACCCGCGGATTTCGTAGTTTGGTTCACGTCGCATCCGACGTCGACGAGATACTTGACGATGGAGTTCAACCCGAACTGAGCCGCAACCATCAGAGGAGTTAACTCCGGCGTCGAAGGAGACGATGGCGAGGCTCCGTTATCGACCAACATTTTAATGCACGATAAAACGCCGCTTCTGACGGCGCACAGCAATGCGCTCGTACCTACGAAAGCGTGAACGAAAAACTTTGAAACTGAATAACAGTAGAAGCCGCCAAGTTACTGTTGTTGTCAAGTCTTCGTTTTGTAAACCTTTTCCCGTAGAACTCCCCAAGTTCTCCGCGTAATTATGAACCTCACCCAATTTGTCCACCGCATTCACGGATGCTCCGTAACCGAGTAGCACGTCCACGACAGAAGCATTTCCCTGACGGGCGGCTTGCATGAGCGGCGTCCATCCGCATCTGTTGACTTTATCCACCAAAGCGCCGCTCAGCAACAGGAACGCAACCACGTCTTTTCGACCGCTGGCCGCGGCAACTTGTAGCGGCGTGTTTCCATCGTCGTCGGTGCAATCCACATCAACGGGCTCTGGGGGGTAAAGTATTTGGGGAGTTTACTCTAAGAGTAAAGTTATTTGAATTATGAAAATACAAACACGGCGATCAGAACCGCATTATCCCGAGTGCGCTTTACATTCCATTCTGTAGGTAAGCAGAACTGCGACTCGGAATGATATTCGATTAGGGGCCCTACCATCGTCTACTACCCTACTGCATTCTACACATCGGATATTGGTGGTTAGTCGACTCCTCGGTCTTTCGCATCGCCCAGTGCAGTAACTTAGGCCAGTAGAAGCGAGCAATGGCTATGGGCCTCCCCGAGGGTCCCAATTTCTGCTTTTTTGAAGTTTTGACAATGAAACATCCGCGAAGGGCCCTATCGAGGCTATGAAGAGGTTCCAAACTTCATTTTGCTCGCGGGTCTACACATTGTAGTTACGGCACTAGCTGGCATCACTTTTCCCAGTGACGTAACTATCAGGTGGCAAAAACAAGCAGGAAGTCAAAGGGCCATATTGCGGCTCAGGACCCTATTTCATGTTATTTTGAAGCATGACTACGTCTTCGGTATAAGGTGCACATTGAGCAGCGGTGGTGTCTTCACAAAGGCGAGGGACCCACAAAATAAATACCGCCTAAGAGTCCAAATATGTTACCCCTGCCCTTCTCGATAGGGCACTTTTAATGGGTCATCTTTGGGTTTGTGACTACATTTATGGACAACCCCCATAGGCCCAACTTCAAACTACTTTCAGTCAATTGAAATCAAGTGATTTTGAAATTGTCACTGAGGATTAAACTGATTAGTTAAGCGTAGATTAAACGAGAGTTAAACTTAATCGAGGATTAATGAAAATAAAACATTCCAAACCTGAACACTTCAAAAAACTTCGAACGTGATCCAAACGCCCATTTTCACAAGCTCGCATCAACTCGTCGATTCGATCCATTAGCGAAATTGACGCTTTAGTATCTACATTTAACTAACATATAACTGAAATAAACTAAAATACTTCAAAAAATGATAGTTTAAACGTGAAAATAATGCAGCAAAACGAGGAACACGCGCATTCGAACTTTCGAACGTCAAAAAAAATGGAACCCGATAGGCGTAGCTTCGCTCCTAGTGTTAACAAATCCAGGAAAACATAAGCGCACTGGTAATCGTCCATAGACGCAAAGGAGGATGGGAAGCGCGATCGATTAGTCATTCCTGGGTATTTTAACACTAGGAACGTAGCTCCACCTATCCATCAACACACGTGTTGAGCTGGACCACTCATAAAATACAGTCCATCTTTAAAATATAACCTGTAGCACGAGCTCGCTATAGATAGGGTCCATATGACCATTTAAATGCTCGATTGGATCATTACGTGGCTATATATGGCTATTCAGGGGTTAAATATAATAAAATATGGACATAATATGGTCATTCCTAGACTAAGGTCCATACATGGCTATTTACATTGTGCCCACAAAAAAGATAAAACTTCTTCATAAATTGACAACTTTTTTGACTTTTACTCAAAGTAAATGAAATTTTGCACAAATCTGGGCAACAAACGTAGGAACAAAACAGCTATTTGAATTTGTACTCGACGCGTCCTCCATCCTCGGCAACAATTGGCCGGCACTCGGGAAAATTGACGCGTGGATTACTGTTTGATCGAGTTCATCCCGAGCGTCTTAACTCTTTGACATCTAAATCTTTGTTCTCGACACTTTTTGCACCAAATTCCCCCACATGGAATAATCTCGGGGTTTGAAATGGGGAGGTGGCCAAAGGGGAGGTGATGGGAAATGTCTAAAAGATGGACAACTCGAACAGTTTTTCCCTCGCTGGAACACGAACGAGTCCGAGGGCAGAAGGTTAATGTCTCGATAGGAGCCCCCGGTTCATTTTAACTCCAGGCTCGAGAAAATTGACGCGAGTGTGGCCCACAATTGAAACACCGACAGAGACTACGATGGACTTTTTTAATCGCGGCAACCGTTCGCTATCAATTCCCCGCTTTTGCAGCGGAGGACACGTCGAGTACAAACTCAAATAGATATTTTTTCGTACGTTTGTTGCCGAGATTTGTGCAAAATTTCATTTACTCGGATTAAAAAAAAGTTAGCGATTTATGAAAAAGGTTCCCCTGTATGTCAAATACGAGTCCATACACGGTCTTGTATAGCATTCAAAAAATCGGTTTTTATATATATATATTCCACAATTTCCAGTCATTAACAATATTAAATATTAAATCTTTCGTTTGTCTTAACGTGAGCATGGATTCCGTACGGCGTAAGTTTTACGTTTAGAAACTTTGCGTTAAAATGTACAAAAAAGACGTTAATAAAAAGAGGCAGCAGCCGTTAGCGAGAAGGAGGGTTAAGTCGGGATTAGGAAAGGGAGCGAAAAAAGAAGAAAAAAACAGCGTTACGCAAGTTGGACAAATATTCGAAAAGGGTGGAAGAAGACGTTATCGCTGAACGCGAGATCGCACGCACGTATCGCGCACGTCCAACCGTACGTCGCGCGAGGGGCGTGACAAACTTACATCTTCAAGCTGAAGACCATCATGAGGAATTGTTCGTAGCCGATCTGAATTACGCCGTCTTGATCCGTGTCGTGCTGGCGAAACGCTGCCGTCAGCGTCTGACAAAATACAAAAATGCTATTACTAAAAATACTACTACAAATATTACACCAAAATACTCGTATTTTAAGTTAAATATATACAATAATAGTATACAACTACTCCTAAGATTAATTATTAATTTTGCGAGTATAATTTTTTTTTAAATGTGTAATAGCGTTACGGAAAGAATAGCAAATGTTGGAAACACTTACCTGGATGACGATACAGCACTGTATGAAGTTATCGAAAGTTATCATTCCGCCTCCCGTTTTGCCAAACTTTATGACGACCATATCGTAAAACGGATCCGAAAGTCTGTATCCTAAAAAACAACAAATTCGGAGATGACGAAACGGGTTTCGGAGAAATTCGTACGAAAAAAACCAAATCGTTACCGAAATTCGTCAATGCCGTCTTCAGTTCGTTCTTGTCGATGTTCCCCGAATTGTCCCTGTCGAAACTCCGGAAACATCCCTGCCAATCCGAGACGTATTTCCAAAGGGCTCCGAACTCTTCAAAATTGATGGTTCCGGAACCCTTCTTGTCGAACATCCCGATCATCAGCCGCACTGTTTCCGGATTAAACGGCGTCCAGGTCCCTAAAAATCAACGTTTCGCAAAATAATTAAAATTTAACGCTCGATTAAAGTACGTCGAATAAATTTAAAAAACAAATTCTACTTGCCATTAGAGAGGGCGTCCTGAAGTTCTTTTCCTGAGATTGCACCACTGCGATCACGATCAACCCTGCGAGTGATCAGAAACGTACGAAACATAAACAACAGCGCTTCAAACCTAGTTTTGGAAAATGTGATAACTTTGGGGCCAGTCAATCGTATTGTGCGTTTCGGATGTTTCAAGCGTGTTTCCACGATGACTTTTCGCTCATTCTTAGATTCGCCCTCTTCAATCAATCCGGCAGTCGGATTTTCAAAATTATGGCTGGGCCGTTAAATCTGGCACTGCAGTCTGGTGAGATACGGTACTGGAGGGTTAGGGTCTTAGTAAGTGGGAACACGTGGCAATAGGGAATATTTTTGGAGGGAGCAGGGGGTTAGGGCCTTCGTACGTGAAAAGACATATCAAAAGATAATTCTTTGAAGGCACCGGAGGGTTAGGGCCTTAGTAAGTGGGAACACGTATTAACAGGGAATATCTTTGAAGGGACCAGAGGGTTAGGATCTTCGTAAGTGAAAGGCATATCAAAAGAGTTTTGGGTCATAATTATTAAACACTTTTTTAAAGATGCCAAAAAACTGTCTCCGAGTAACCACATTTTGGTACATTTTACAGTAAGCACCAGTACTGCATTGCAGTCATGTTGCAATCATCGAAATTCCAACTACTTAAGTGTTGTTTTTCTACCAAAATCCTGTAGTTGAATGTGCTAACTACAGCCTAGAAACTATTAAACTGAGATAGAGATTTAATTTTTGAATATTTTATAAACTTTGCTGGTTTTCTACCTTTGGAAAATGCCCCATAGGAACTCCCTGCTCGGAGCGGCTGGATTGGCACCGTAAGGATTGTAATTTCCGTAAGACATCTTGGAAACGGCACTGAAAGCGAAGGTGAAATTGCGTTATCTAAACGTGTTTGATGAAGATTTGCGAAGTAAAAATGATTGCACATACAAATAAACCAAGTACACACCCCAAAATGTCATTACCTGCTGAGAACGAGTCACATCTGACCTTCTATGACGACTCATCCGTGTAAGCTGACAGCCGATGACATTCGATACCCTAAACTTATAATATGCTTCTTTGTCAGTTTATAACGACAGTTATTTCTCTTAAGTTATTATTTTAATTACTAATTAATATTGTTGGCAATGTATATTTAGATCATGCACTTTTTAGTACTCTTTAGTACTTGTCAGCTGTCGGCTTACATTCAAGGATCAGCTTACGGCGAGCCGACTGTCAGCTGTCAGCTTAACGACGAACGTTTTTTGAAATCGTTCTGAAGTACTATTGAAAAATATATTATATCGAGATAAAAATAAATGTTAAAGCACTATTTTAAATAAGGAAAATCATTTATTTCATTTCTAAATCACTTATTTTATATTTTTAATAATTTTATTAAATATTCAAGCATTTTGTGCCTACGTGGGGAATTTAAAAAAGTATATATAGAAAGCCATTCCAGAACAGCGACCTTTGACAGGTTGTTTTTCTCTGTTTTGTAGCTTATATTTCTGATTTTTTTTATAATATTTATCTACAAATAAATGTACGATGACCCGTCTTACCGAATTTTTGACACCTTTCGTCTTCATCGGTCCAATTTGGCTGTATTTGGTCTTTGGTTTCGGTCCTTCCATTCCCACGGTTTGGTATAACATCCTACTTTCTGTAAGTATTTTATAAAATTCCCTTGAAATTCAACGTAAATTTTAGTTTAAAAACTTCAAATAATACTTTTTCTCACCGATGGCATTGTTTTTTTCAGCTTCCAATGTATCTTCTCATCACATTTGGCGTAAGTATGTGTTATAATGACCGAATGCAAAGTACAGGATGCCACAAAAACATTTCAAATCTTAAAATGGCATTATTTAGTAATTTATTACGTAGGGGTGCCCCAAGAGTTAATCCTAACATTGTAGGAAGCCTTTACGTGTCACTGTCAAACGTTTAAAACTTACACTCGACACTGCATCACACTCACTGTCAGGTCTTGACTTTCGAGACACCCTACAGTCTAACCGCAAGTTTTACACGTTATTTCAGTGTTATTCCTTGGCCACCGTAGGATTTAACGTGTACAGCGTTGGAAGCGATGACGAAGCTGCAGAATCTTTAAAACGGGTGAGAAAAACGGGTCGTTAAATCTGTATGGACATGGTTTGTTTGCGACGAAACATTTATGGCAACACAAACAATGTTATATAACACACTGTTTCCAGGTCAATTTAGGAGTTGGTCCTCTAAAATACGTCCACAATTAGCCATAAATTAGTAAAACCCCTATATTTTGATCACAAACTTACACACGGTTTTTAAATTGTCATTTTCTGATAATTTACTAATAACAAGTTGTCAAGTTTTAAACAAACGCAAATTGCAGTTAAGTTACGTAAAAAAGTAGTCATTTTCTGATAATTTACTGAATTACAGTTGTGAAATACAAAGTGCCGAGATTTCCGCTTTGGCGTAAATTGAACTAAAGTGACCTTTTTTGTTTTCAGGATATCGCCGATGCCAAACTGGATTTA
Source organism: Ophyiulus pilosus (assembly GCA_033995625.1). Lineage (NCBI taxonomy): Eukaryota > Metazoa > Arthropoda > Diplopoda > Julida > Julidae > Ophyiulus > Ophyiulus pilosus. The sequence continues at coordinate 33,539 of JAUJYV010000036.1, read as the reverse complement.
CGGAAAAAAGGCTTTCGTTTCGAATAACGTTCGTTAAAAAGTTGTTAAAATGAAAGTGTAAATAAAAGCGTGAAATACAATAAATTGGTTTCTCTTTTATCACATTAAACGTGGTATAAATGACTGGTGCGAATATCATTGAATACGAAACCGATGCAGGTGACGAAACACGAACGCAACGCGTGTTCAAACTTAAATTGCTTCTTCGTATTTGATCCCCGTTGCGCGACACTCGCGTCCGCTTCTTAAGAACAAACTTCTCTCGCGCTTAATCGAGACACGCTTTTTGCTTTAGTCCACGCGTTTCGACTTTCTTTTAGTTTAAATAAAAAGACTTTTCTCGGGACTTTTGGAATAATTAAGTTTAGACGAGACTCGGTTTGGACTTGTTTCGTCGAGACATTCGGACTATTACATTTTTAAACTTTGAATTAGTCGCAGTTTTAGGACTTAAGTTTGATCGAGACTTAAGACTTTCAGACTTTGGTTCGGTCGAACTTGCGTTTAGTTTAAATATTTGCTTTGTCTGGACTTTCGTTAAGTTTGTTTACTCGGTCGAGACTTTTGGACTTCCGATTCATCGTGACTTTGGATTAGTTGAAATTTTTAAGTTGGTCTAATTGCTCGGACTTTCTTTTAGTCAATAATTTAATTTCGTCGAGATTTAGTCTTTAGACTCTTGCTTATTCGAGACCGAGGCTAAATATACATTCAAGTTTAAACGTGGAATTTTGTAAAAAAAAAGCTGCCCTCGATTGGAAATCACTCGTTAAGTCCTTCTCGTCCCGCGGTTTGACGGTCGCGCCACGTTAATTTGGCCGCTAAACATAAACGATAAAACACGCTCTCGTTAGGTCGAACTTAACGATCGCCGTCATTTGCGAAGATTTAGCGTTTGTCTTAACGGGACTTTAACGCTAGAATTTGGGCGTAATTAAATGAGCCGCATTTTGAAATACGTATCGGCTGTTAACGTCTTTTAAGGAGGGGATTTTAGTTAACGGCTCATTTTCTTTTGGTGTCGTAATGAACCCGCTTCGTTATCCTTCCGCAAAATAATCCTCCGATAAATATGCTACCGATTATGGCTAACGCAACCACGATAAAGTAGTTGCGCGACGGAGAAACAACCACTTGATCCACGATGCCGAGCACGTTCTCCAATGGCGCGGCCTACGAAAGAGAAACGAGTGAAAAGAGTTAAAGGCTCATTGTTGAGCGGGAAGCTTAGCGAGCCGTTAAAGTTGTCGTTCTCACCTTGATGGCGTTGTTGTACATTTCCATGCGCTTGTGAAGCATAGTTTGACATTCCTCTTGCATCAAATGCTCAGATTTGGACTTAATCATATCCAAAAGGCACTTCATTTCTACGGAACAAACGAGAAGTTAAAGTTATCGCCGATAAGTTGGTTGCGCCAACGCGTACTCATCGGCAACTTACGTTTTCCTTCTCCGGGCGGGATGTCGTTGCAAAAGCGATGAATATCCGAAACGCACGCTTTGAAGAGCAGAGGATCCGCGTGGACGTCGGCCGAACCTTCTTGTATCAGTTTGGCCACTTGCTAAAGGTAACGAAAGACGGTTCGATGAGCAGCCCGCGCAACGGAACCCCTCGTTAAGTCTGACGACGACTTACCCGATGACATTGCAATTTTTTGATTTTGCTTTTCTGGAAGTTGAGCTTCAGGCATTCTTCTACGAGACCGTTACCTTCCGCATTCAACAATTCGCCGTCCGAACAAAGACTCGTTATCTACGAGACGAGAACAAAGTCATCGTTAATCTAACCGCCCGTTAGATCGTTTACAACGCGCTCAAGCGCCCTTTCCCGTAAATGCGTACCTCTTCCTTGCAGGCCTCAGCCAGAATGGGATCCTGCCTGTAGTCCATCTGCGACTCCTGTATGATCTTGCTAATCTCGTCCTCGCAGGACTTGCGCAGTCGATGGACCTGAAACTGTTCCTTGAGACACTCGATGACCTTTCCCTCGTAGCCGTGGTCCTTGGTGGTCTGGCTGTGGGCGCGGATCACGGCCCCGCAGAACTTGTTGATCTCGGACGTGCAGCTCTTGCGCAGGCGAGGATTCAGTCGATAGTCGATGTTCTGTTGCGCCATGCGCTTCAGCACTAACGAGCGGCACTTGGCATCGAAGTTCATGTCGTCCTTCTTGTCCTGAAACGATAACGATAGCGTGGTGAGGGGGCTTTTTTCGAAGGGACCCCGGGAGCGTCGTTGGGACCTTCTCGACCGACACGTACTTTTAAGCAATGCAAGGAACCGACTGGATTTCCCTCGCAGAACCTCTTGATCATGCTTTTGCAAGTGCTCGTCAACGCAAAATCGACGCTGTTGTCCAACATTTCTTCGTGCTGACGGTTGAATATCTTCTGATAGCACTTGTCGGACAGAAGCTTCTGTTTAGACTTCAAACATTCCAACACCTAACGACGGAGTAAAGGATAAGATCGGGTTTAACGGGCACTCGGCCCCAAAGACAAAAGGCACGCTGCGAGACGTACTTGAGCGTTGCCGGACGAAACTCCTTTGCAAAGCCTGTCTCTGTCGGCGCTGCACGCCTCTTTTAGTTTTGGAGATAATTCGATATCTTCGTTCTGAAACGGAACAATTTCACTTAAGTTCGTACCGGATAAATTTGGTTCAATTTCGCTACGCTAACTCTTTACGAGACTACATCGGCTCGTATCATATTTTAACGAGCGCATCGCATCGATGTTCCGCGCCGTATAATTACCCTTTGCAAGAGTTCCACTCTTAGTTGCTGCCGACATTCCTTGGAGACTCTAGGCTTGTGTTCGTCGAGCGTGTCGTTGCGAACCGTTTCGCTGAGACACGACACGACGTCGGACTTTGTGCGCACGTTTTTGCAAAACTCGACGACGTCTTTTTTGCAAGCTTCCTTAAACTTGAAACTAAACCGAAAATCTTTCAACGAAATCTGCGAAAGCCAGAAAAACTCGGATTAGGAAAAGGACGACGAAAGCGCCAGGTCCGAAGCGCGAGTACGAACCAGTTGAAAATGCTGCAGCGCCGCGTGACATTTCTCGTGGTTGTGCATGTTGTAGTCGTTCTTATGTTGGAGCAGACACTGCATGAGATCACCTTGATCCACGTCGTCCGCGATGATATCCTAAAAAAACAACTAGTTAGCGAGCGATAACCGACGTCACGCATATTTTAGACGAAAAACCAACCTCGCAGAACTGTTTAAAGAGCGGTTCGCAAGCTTTGTAGACGCGCACGTTGAGTTCGATATGTTCGGCTTCCTCTTCGGTGTAATTTCCGATGGCCTCTTGGCAGGCGAGACCGAGATGTTCCAGATTATCTTGAAGACACACGATCTCCTAAGACGTAAAAAAACGGTTTAAGATTGGCGTTGGAATCGGTTCGTTAAAAGATGGAAACGAGAGATTTACTCGCCTCTCCTTTGTTCACTTTCTCCAAGCAAATGTCGGCCAGATCTTGGATGCAGGCCAATTCGATCTCGGGATGGAGGTCGACGTTGTTGGCCCTTTGCCGCATCACGCGCTTCACTTCTTGAATGCAGCCGATGGATAGCTGGATTATACAAAAATACAAATTAGGAGAGGAAGAAAACTTCTAGAAGTGTATCAAAAAGTATAGAGAATTTGTAGAAACGACCAAAAGGGCCCTTCTTCGAAACCTTTTGTTGGTCCTTCGGAAGATCCGCGTGTCTAAACAGGCAAGGCAGAAGCGGTCCTCTCTTGGGTCCCATCTGCTGCGGATCGTCGGCCCAATTATCACCGGCGTTGCAAAATGTCTTCGCGTCCGCGTTGCAGTTGTGGTAAAGTTTGGGGTCCAATCTAAAAATATTTAAGCACAAAATGGTACGTGGGGATTGCGGAAAACTAGGCAAAAATCAGGGCGGAATTTTGGGGCCACGAACCTGTAATCTCTGGCGATGAAATATTGAATCTGAAGCAGTTTTTCTTCGCAATCGTCGGTCATGTGATCCGATCCAACTTTATCCATGAGGCACGATAGAACGCGTCCCTCGCCCGCCTTGAAGTCCTTACACGCCACGTCAACCACGGATTGACACGCTTCCGTTAGAACTGGATCCACTCGCCAGTCCTCGCCAACGTCCGCATCGCGTACAAGATTTTCAAGCTGAAAAAAGACGTCTTAGAAACGCTTCCTCAAAAGTCGCGACTCCGGCTAAAGTCGAGTCCTCACTTCTCTTTTGCAAGGTTCCGAGATGCGTTTTTTCTTCCTGGTGCTCGGCCTCGCGTGGTCCATTAAACAGTGGATCGTACGTCCGTTACCCTCTAATCTCTCGTTACAGAACTTGGTGATATCGTCTTGGCAAATGTTAACGGCAACCGGACTCAGCTGAAAATCCTCCATCAAACTGCGACGATGGTCCAACATCTCCGCTTGACAAGCGCCTTCGATGGGATAACCTACAACAACAAAGGGCAAAAAGGACCTATCAGGTCTCCGACGTGCCTTTCGAGGTTTCCATTACCATTTACAACATGGCTTTAAATCGACCAAAACCATTTCAAATATGGCCAACAGGATCTACAACCATTTCTAACATAGCCTATAAGATGAGAAATACTGGCAATGTGTCCCTTAAGCCCTAAGAACACGTGGGAGCCCTTACCTTTATGCAAATTAGTTTCCAGACACAAGAGTATCTGCGCCAATCTAATGTCCCTGTTTTTGGAGGTTTCTTCTCTACATCTATAAGCGCGAATGTCTTCGCGGCACGACTTGGCCAAACCTTTGCTCACTTTGTAATCCAAGCCAATCAACGCTTGACGCTGCGTTAACTTGGCGCGACACTGTTAACGTTAACGAGGAGACGATTATACATTAGGAAATCGTTAAAGTCACGAATCCAAACGGACGTACTTACGTCTTGACTCATGTCCTTGTGAGTCTTGTGATTCATGAGACACCGGTACACTTTTCCGTCTCCCGCTTGGACCTTTTCGCAAAACCTGTCGCGGTCTTCTCTGCAGGCGAAAAACAAGGGCCTGTCCAGGTGAAAATCCTCGGATTGAATCTCGGCGATTCTCAAGATTTCCTTCTGGCAAGTCGAGGACAGTTCTTTGGGATTCTTCGACAGACATTCGATGGTTGCGCCTTGACTGTGCGGAGATTTCTAAATCGGACAAATTAGGTCTTTAGGGCCTTTGCGAGCAGGAAAAACTTACTAAAAGGCACTATCTTACGTCTTGCACGTCCAGTCGTCCGCATTTGAACTTGTCGATGTCGGTGCTGCAAGCGTCCGTGAATTTGTAGATGAGCCTGTAATCGGAGAAGATGATGCTTCCCATTTTGGTGAGGAATTGCTTGCATTGCGGGTTTGTGATGTTCTCCTGAGCACTCATCAAACAAGACAAAAGATGGCCGGGCATATCTCCCAACGGCTTGCATTCGGGAAACTTCAAAACGAACGAAACAGTCCATGAGCGAAAACCAAGATCGTCATCTTAATTATAAAGGAATTAATTTAACGATAGGTACTTTGTCGATGTCGGCGCTGCAAACTTGTCTGGCGGCTTCGTTGAACCGGTTATCGTTCGTCAGATCCCTTTTGTAAGCCCAGATGAGCTAAACAGAAAGCATTTATTGAAAATTCACGGCTCCAAGATCGGCCTCGGCGTAACGTTTAGTCGCAACTTACGTGATTGCAATCGGGAGAAAGTTCGGATTCTTCGGACCTCTGAAACGAAAGAAAAACGAATCAGTCGAAACGGGGAAACAAATTAATGTTAACGCATCATCAGAAACCAGCTTTTACGACACGGGTTAGTAAAAAGTTCGGATTTTACGGTTAGGATTAAGCTTCGGGTTATGCGGTTAGGATTTGCTGTGGGGATAGGAAAAGTTTGGGATTTTATATCGGTTAGGGAAAGGTTCGGTTTGTGTACATCGTTGTTTGTATAGTTAGGAAATTGTTCATGCGGTTAGGATTAAGGTTTGGTTTATGCGGTTTGGACGAGGGTTTGTTTTATTGCGTGACGAGGTAGTTTGGGTTTTTTATAGTTAGGAAAAGGTTAAGATGAAGGTTTGGCTTGTGTGGTTAGGCAAGGCCGTTTTTCTGGTTAGGAATAATCTTCCGCTCGTTAACATAGTTAGGAAAAGAGGTTTAATCCGCGTGGTTAGGAACTGCGTGTTCCAAAACGTCACTCGGCGCAAGCGCCATGTTCTAGAACGCTTTGCACGTGCCAGAACGCCCACACATTCCAGAACACCAAAATGGCGATTTTGGGGGTTCTAGAACCGAAACATTTCACTGAAAAATACGCCAAAAACATGTCATTTTCTGTAAGAAAACCAATAAATGATCGTTAGTCTCTCCCTGTGTGTAGCACATGCACATAAACGTCCATTTCGGCGTGATATATTTACGCCGGTTAAAAGCTGTCACTCGATGTAATATGATAGCGTAGCTTATATTTTGCGAGCTGCAAATGCGATTAATTTGTACCTTTGAATTCTGCACACAATCCAAGACTGCGAAATTGTTGTGCTGCAAGCTTTTTTCGCACAACCTGTTAATGTCTTCGGCACATTCCTCTTTCTTGGAGAGCAGCCATCGCTCGTCGCTTTGCTGCGTCGAAGTGGAAGCGACGAAACCGGCGGCATTTTGTGCTCCTGGATTCGCACTTTGAACTGATTTAGGGTTGAGTTTTTTATCAATATTGTTGTTGTTGTTGTTGCCGATGTCGTTCGACCCTTGTGGGTTTCCCTGTTGACGTTGGTTGAACCTGCTCTGCTCTTCGTTTTGACCTATCGCGTTAGCCCTAACGCGTAAAACGCAAAGCAAAGTCAAGAAAAGGACTCTCGAAGACAACATTCCGGCACTTTCAAAGTTAACACAAACACATAATACGAAGAAAAAATACGACGACGACCAAGGAGAAAAAACCCAGCCCTTCGCAAAACCAACTCCGGCGATTCGGATGTACGACAGCGACGTCTGGGGGAAAACACGGGAAAAAACTTCAAACAAATGGCGCCAAAATCAAAAATACTTTTTGAAGACCATAATTTAGAGAGTTTGAGCCATCCAACGTTAACGACACGATAAATAGCGCGGGAAGCCCGGAATGGCAAGGACTACCCTATGCGAAGCATGGCATTCCGGGCTTCCCGCGCCGTTATCGTTTCGTTAACGTTGGATGGCTCAAACTCTCTCGAAAACATTAATTTACCAAAAACAGTAATTTTCTAATCACAAACAATTTTTGAGCAAATCTGATCAAAATTCATATTTTTCGACGGTCCAAATCCGAAGCTACTTCGATTTCCAGGATTTGAAAAGTGTGGCGTACGAACCAGAACACATTTTAAGTAATTAATATAAATATAAAAGCTAATATCTCAATCAAATACAAACTAAAACTTCTTTTCGGCTGGAGCTCGTCGTCGATGTCGTGTGTTTTGTGCGCGATGAAATGGAGAGAAATCCGCCGATTGTTTTGCAAAAATAAAGACGACAAAAGGTTTATTATGCGAGTTTAAAATGCGCGTACAAACATGGAATGAGACACACCGATGACATCGATAAATGCGAGGAGGGAAATAAATACCGAAAACGTGATTCTACGGGACGATGGCTCGGCTCCTGGACGGCTTTGAACAATTCCCGCGGCACGTTCCACGACTTGGCCGACTCGGGACAAAAATACTAATGTCGGATTTACTCGGATTAAGGCGTCGTTTTTTAGTCGCGCGGCGTCGAAACGGAGAGAGAGAGCGTTCGAGGACCGGCGTCGCAAAAACCCAAAAACTGCCGCTGGGGAAAAAACAACAAATAAATAAACCCCGAGTGACGGATAATCTACGAACGACAAAAAGAAGGCGTGGCTAAATGCGAAATAGCTGCGATGTCCGTAGGCCCCTTTGATCCCGGCACTACGCTTTGCACTTTACGTCGGATAAGGACCCAGATGAGACGTAATGCGGTTAAATTACAGATCCTTAAAGACCCTCGAAGAAAACGGAGGCGGAATCCTCGCAGATCTTCCGGGATTCTCGAAGAAGGGTGAAAGCGTGCGGTGAGAGACATCCTCGAGGGTCCTCGAAGAAAACGGATGCGGTAGAAACGAAGATCCTCCGAGATCTTTAAAGGTCCTTGCGAAGGACGAAAGCACGTAGCGAGAGATTCATCCTCGAGGACCCTCGAAGGAAACAGATGGCCCATCCACCAAAGACCCGCCGAGATCTTCCAAGATTATCGAGGAAGGACGAAACCGTGAAGCGCGAGTCATCCACGGGGGTCCTTGAAAAAACTCCTCCGAGAACAATCTCCTCGAAGAAGGAGAAAACTACGAACGCGAGTCATCCTCGAGGGTCCTTGAAGATAACAGCTGCAACATTCAGAAAAGCCCCTCGAAGACCATCTAAGATTCTGTAATACGGATGAAGACGTGCGGCGATTGACTTTGTCGTTGATAAGAATAAGTGATTTTTTGGCATCTCAGGCGACGTTTTTTTATGTGGCGAAACACGATTGGCTCGGCGACTTCCGTCGTAGAATTGGTCCATCGTTAAACTTTGACTCTTCTCGAAATAAAAAATAGTCGAGGCCCCACAAAAATAAACGCTCTAAAAAGTGACTAGGTAGTTTGAAATAAGCACCGATTAAAACTCACCTCACGACAAACATATCGAAGCGATTAACAGCGAGGAGGGGACGCGATGTCGCGATGCCAGCCGCCCCCCGACAACTAGCGATGGTTTAAGGGGCTGCCACTCCGGCGCTCCACGCCTGCCCTTTAAGCAACTCTTCTTAAAACATGCCGCCAAACGCCCTTCTTAACCCCCCGTTTTTTTAAAGCATCGTCCTCGCTATCGTACTAAAGGCACTTGCTAACGTTAAGCACGCCGGTCACGGTGCGCGGTCACGATGCCCATTTGCATTTTGGGGTCCTAGAAGAGATTCAACGGGTTCCTAGAGGTCCTAGAGGAGATTAAGGAGGTTTTAGTGACCCTTAAAGTGTTTAAAGAGGTCCTCGAAGGGATTAAAGGGGTATTAGAGGAGGTTGAAGAACTTTTAATGGTCTTTAAAGAGTTTAAAGGGCCCTTAAGGTGAGTCAGGAAGTCAGATGGCATTGAAGAAGCTTTAGGCCCTAGAGTAGATCGAAGGAGGTTTAAGGTATCCTCATAGGGATTGAAAAGGTCCTAGAGCACATTCTAGGTGCTCAAAGGATCCTTAACGAGATTCATTGGGTCATTAAAGGGTCCTAAAGCCATCTCTTAATTAGTTTTTGAAATTTTACAAATCTTCATTAAGGGCCCATTCTGGGTTAACGGACGATGAAATAGATAATTAAAATGCCTCTAATCCATTGCACCAACATTTAGAAAACTGGCATTAAAACTTAACGGCCATAAAGCCAAAATGCAAAACCAATCTGATCGCAATTTTGATTTAACGTACTGTACGAACATGCAAAGCCCCGTTAACCCTATCGCTCCGTTAACACCTCTGCCCTTGATATTTGAAAGATAAAAAACTGGGAATTGCCCCGTGCAGGATTAAGTTATCGGTCGTTAGTAAGAATTACGAATACCTCCCGTTAAAAACTCCTTAACGGTCCTTTAAATGGGCATCGCGACCGTTCGAGACATTCCCGTTAATGTTTCGTAAAGCTAACGAAGGCCGTGCGTTGGCCTCGCCAGAAACATCGTACGAAGAAAAAACATTTTTTAAAACTTCTCGATCCGTTAAACGTCCGTTAGCGGGTTGTTTTATGCATGGTGGCAGCCCCCGTTAATTGAGTTCCGTTGAAGGCTCTGCGGCGTGTTTCACCGCGTGCGGTTGATTGGTTATGACCGGCACCGCGTAAATAACTGCGGAAACGAGGACGAACATAACCTTCCGTTAAGATATCAGTCCGTTTTCGACTTAACGGGCTGTTCTTCGGACGTTCCTATCCGCGACATCCTCGACTTCTTGCACAACAGGCGGTGAGTTTGGAAGATCTTGGCGTATTCCGGTTTACGTTGCGCGTAACTCTTGAATTCGTCTGCAATTGGACAAAAAAAGATAACGGGCCGTTAGTACGGGCGGCGGTGAGGAGGAGGAATCCCTAACTGAAAGGAATCTCTTTATGAAAGGGGAGATTCCCCGATGTAGAGGAACAATGTCTTTCGCAGGGCCTAGAGGCTTAGTAAGAGAGGGCTTTTAACGCCCCGTTAGCTAACCGTAAGTTATGTATCCTTTTCCTCGCACATCGACTTGGTTAAAGAGTCTTTCCGTTTCCTGCGTGGTCATGTTCAGATTCTTCTCTAATATTTCCCTCAGATCTTCCTTGGTGATGCATCCTTTGCCGTTTCTGTCGAATAACTTAACGGACGAAGAAACAAATCGGATTTAACAACTTTAACGCTACTCGGGCCATCGTTCCGATATTCGTTAACTTTACCTTAAAGGCCAACTGGATAGCGTCTTCCGTGTTCAGCGGTTTAGAAATTACCGAGACTCCGATTAAGTACTGGCGAAAGTCGATCTTCCCCGATCCGTCCTAAATAATCCACGATTAGTGCCGTTCCAATTTGCATCGCACGCTTAAAAATAACGGGAATGCTGCTATACGGTAAAACCGGGGTAAAAATTTATCCTTTAAGAACATTTCCAGCGCCAAAAAAATTAAAACCCGTCAACTTTAACGGGTCGTGAAACTTCCACACTCTTTAACGAGAGTATTATTTCTAGCGTGGCTTCGTCCGTTAAACGAGTCACAACCTAAATTAACGATACATTCGGTCTAATGCGAGATACTGCGACGATTACTTCCGTTAATTGGTCGATAAAACCCTTAATCGTACATTAACGCGGCTTATTAATTTTGTATCAAATTAAACGGGTAATCGTAACATATCGGTCCGCTAATACGAATGTCAATTCGACCGTTAACTTAATGGCGGAGAAACTATTGAAACATCGATAACAATGGAAATACCCGAAACTATCGTTAGAAGCACCGAAAACCCGGAATGATTTACTTAATGCTCGGATAAAAATTAACGATGGATTTTGTCTCAAATCCATACGTTTAACGGTCCCTTAAGATCGCATCGCTTATAACGAGTCTCGTCGAGTTTTCCCGCTCGATAAGGCCCTAACCGTCCGTTCTTTTCAAAAACTTCGTTAACCCCGATTCTACCGTATCACGCGTAACAGCAGCCATAACCGAGTTGCGCCAACGCGTCCTCACCATATCGTAAAGACTGAATAGTTCCTTTAACGTGGGTTCCGTAACGGGTAGATTGAGGTAGGCCGAAAAGTCTTCTAGCGTCAGGAGTCCGTCTTTTCCGCGCACGATCTCCGCGTAACGAGCCAGTTCCACTTCGACGCCGTGCTGGTCGAGCCTAAAATAAACTCCGATTAAGCATAAAATACTTCGGGGCAAGCTCGTTAACTTCGCACGCTCGTTGTCACGTGACGTCGTTTCCTACGAAGGCTCTCCCGCGCACCGCTACGACGGCGACGATGTTCGTCGGGAACGAGTCAAGAGCGACGGTAGACTTAACGGCCGATTAGCTCTTACCCTAATTTCGCCCTTAGTTTCTGCACCTCGACTAAACCTCTTTCGTAGGGCAAGTTCTTCTGCGCCGCTTTACTCATCAGTCGGCAGTCGTCGTAAGAATAGTCCGCTACCGGAACGCCCAAGGCCCTAAGTCGAAAAACCACATTAATTAATCGTTCGTTACGATCGCGTACGCATTTCTCGGCTACGGCGAGCCGTTAACGGTACGACGCAGGTGCATATTTTTAAATTTAAAAATCTAGCGTTAACGATAACGGCTAACGTAACTATTACTTCGCGGTTAAGTCATTCCGTTAAGTATCGATGGAATTAGTAACAGTTATTATCTTAACGGTAGGGAGCGCTTAATACGAGAAAGGAGTGAAAAATGGTTAACGTGCGATTCCGTTTAACGGACAATTAGCCACTCACTCTGCCATTTTCTGTCTGACGTTGTTAGCGAACATGCGTGGATTTTTAATTTCCTCCTCGTTAGGTCTGTACACGGGAAGATACTAGAAGGAGGAAGGATCGTAGGATTAATTAATCGACCGTTAAATTTTTATCCATATATCAGACCGCAAAGACCTTTAAAAACCGGATCAAAACTGCCCTTAAAATCACCTTCCCGAGGGCCCAATCGCATCGGGCGATTGCGACCGTCGACATTAAACCCAAAATAGCATTTTTTGCGGGTTCCGCCATCGGCGTTTACTTAATCGACCGTTACATTTTCTTACCTCAATTTCTAAATAGTTGTGAAACTGACAAAGGGACAGCAAAAGCAATTTCCATCTGAAAAAGCGATAATTGGGTTTATTAGTTGAAGAAAAAACCAAAAAAAAAGCAAATGTTGTTGTTGATGTTAATGGGCTTACGCTCTGGGACCTTCCCACGTCCACGTGATCGTATCCTAGAAACGGAACATAAACAATCTTAATGCGGATTTATCGACGTTACAATTATAATTAAAGGGCCACGTGTTTCGTAGGCCGGATCAAAATTGTTTAAGGGCTCGTGACGCCATGTTGGAAATGTCTTACGGCTTGTACGTAAGTTTGGAAATGTTTTAGGTCTTAAGAGGCCATGTTGGAAATGTTGCGGACCTAAATGGGCATATTGGAAACGTTTAGAACTTTGAAAGCTTCGATCAAAACATTAGGTCCTTGAGAGGCCATTTTGAAAATACTTTTACATCTTAGAGACCCTATTGAAAATAGTTTTACGCCTTGGGAGGCCGTGTTGGAAATGTTTAAAGTTTTGACGGACATATTGGAAATACGCCTCGAGAGGCCCTATCGTATATGTTTTAGGTCTTTTGAGATCGGTAAGTTAAGTCGACTACTTACTAATCTATTCGGATACTTGATACAAACCGGTTGCACGGCAACACCCGGATAAAAAGCACCTGGAAAGGAATTCGAAACGGATCAAGTTAAAGGAAATAATAACAGTAATCGAATTAACGAGAGATTACGGGATTAACGGACAGACGTCAAACTCTCACGAGTTACAAACACACAAATTTAAACAAAAAAATACACGCGGACTAAAAGCGTTTTTTAAGCGAACGCTAAGCTAGAAAAAACAAATCAATTTTATCGTACAAATATTTCGGTGGTTAAAATAATAAGCGGGCGATCATCGATCGAGATATCGTTTACGTCCGGATGCGTGGTTAAAACATGCGTTAACTCTTAACAAACATTAAAATAAAGCGATGTTTTACCAGGCTTAAAAGTGATTAAACAGGAACGATTTGTACACGTGCCCTCTGGGAAGATGACCACTTGTGCCCATTGGCCCCTGGACTCGGCACGGCGATGGATTTCCTGGATGGTGTTCTGTCGGGATTTCGTGTCCTCCCGGAACACGTACACGGGCTGAGTGTAGTTGATGAACTCTGGAATAACGGATCGGGAATCTCACGCGTCGTAATCACGGTTAACAAGCGCTGGCGGTGTCATTGTCGGCAGCACCCGACAGTGACAATGGCAATGGGCGCAACAGCCAATGGGCACTTGATGTAGGAAGACGCTCCGACAATGTCACTGACAATGGTCATGGCAGTCAACTGACAAACGATACCATTGGACATTCTGATAATGTCACTGACAACAGTCATGGCAGTCAATTGACAAATGATACCGCAGGACACTCTGGCAATGTCACCGCTAAAAGCAACGATGATAACAGTCATGACAGCCAACTGGAAACTTCTACAGTTGTGCACACTGGCAATATCATTGTCTTGTCAACAGTCGACAAGAATCAACGAATACTAGAAACCTTAACAGACTCCGACAATGTAACTGTCAGCAGTCTCGGCAATTACAGCATTACGCAGTAACACACCACGACAACGCCATTGTCAGCACACGTAACGACTAGTTGATCTTCCTGAATACGGACCTTTCCTCCTGGGACACTCTGAACATTGGGACCGATTTAAAATAACGCGAGTTTAGGGCATATAAAGACGAATTTAAGCGCCGGACATCTGCAAAAGCTTGGTAAATAAGTGTCGAGGATAAAAATCAATACTGTCAATAGGCGGGAATGTTCACCCGTTAGCAGGTGCACTCAATTTGTGTTTGCCGTATAACGAGCATCGTAGTAATAAGAAATTGCTGATTAATATTAATTTATTCATTAAAATTGACTGAGAGTATCATTAACTCCCACACACGAAGCCCACGTCAATCTCGCAAAATACATCCATGAATTATTCAGCATATTCTCGGCTTATTGAAACAATTTGCTAGCTGCTATGTTTCGAGTCTTGCCGAGGACAAATTCAATACGAGGTCTTGGGAGGCCATATTGGAAATGTTTTAAGTCTTGGTGGCCATGTTGGAAATGGTGTGGGTCTGGGAAGACCATATTGAAGATGGTTTAGGGCTTTGGATAAGATCCAGGTCTCGGAGGCCATATTGGAAATGTTTAAGGTCGTGTGAGTCATATTAAAACCTCTTCAGGTCTTGCCAACAAGAATGAATATCTTAATCGCATCTAAACCTGGCCCTATTTCAATTTGGGCATTATTAAGGGCACATCTTTGCTCGCGATTCAACGTTTCTGGCACCATATTAGGATTATTTTATTATTTTCAGTGTAAGACATTAAAGCTGCCAATTTTTTTCTTCTCAGATATCTTACAAAACCGATAATAAACATTTAAAAAACTGGCATCTTCAACGTTTTTGGCAAACATTTCGCTGCTCGGTTACGCGTACGTATTAACATATCGCAAAAAAGCTGCAGATATTTGTTCTAAAAAGCCGTTGTTAACAATCTAGTTGTACGTGCCAGATGTTACGAGGTATAAAAACCCCATAACGCGACTTTGTACGGATAATGTAGTCATACTGCGGTACTTAACATACACTTATTATCGTAAACTTATCAATAGCCTAAAAGTAACACTTACTTCCAAAAAATGGCGTTTGCTCAGCCTCAGCTTTGGCAACGACAGACGGCGCCCCCATAAAAATAACGGGCAAAGCATCGAAAAGGCTGGAGTGCGGGGCCATGGCTAATATGGGAGCTTCTTTGGCGGAAGCCTGTTTACCCTTCACCGATATCCAATGAAATCCCGCAACCACGAACATTGCTCTCAAAACCAGGCAGATGAGGGGCTTCAGGTCTCTGAAACGAAGACGAGTGTAAGTAACGGACGGTGCTAGCCCCGTAACAAGGTTACAAAGTCGTCAATTACCTTCTCCATCCGGTCATGGGTTTAAACCTTAGTTCGTCGTCGGACTGACCGAGAAGACCGACACCGGTCATTATCCAAGCGATGACCAATAAGGTGAAGCCGATGAGGATCCTCAACGGAAGAATAGTTACCATGAATAGGGCCACCTGAAACACAATAGACATTCATTTTATTTGCATATTGTTACTATTAACTTTCATTTGGGGAATGATTACAAAAAAAGATTACAAATTTGATGAGACTTTATCATAATTCAACACAATCATGAAGATTTTCACCACTTCTGTACATATTTTTTATCATTATCCTCAAAATAAGCACACTAGATATTGACCTTTTTGTCTTGAAATTTAACCTCCTTATACAGTAGAACCTGTCTAAATGCATCCCGTGTAAATGAATAACCTCTCTAAAAGCATAAAATGCGCCGGTCCCGACTTGGGAACCGTTAAAATGAATAAACCTCCCTAAAGTAATAATGAATAATTTGTATTGGCCCCATAATGATTTATTTAGTAAGGGAATATCAACGATGGAACTGCAAAAAACTGCTCTCTAAGATGTGGTTAGCATTTTGATTGATACGTTCCTGGTTGGCAACGAATCACTCAATAAGTGCAGACCCACAGCTGGATATCTGACGGCCGGTAGACATTTTTAACATTATTTTTTCCAAATAATAGTACAGATTTTCACTATTATTTTCAAATTAAACTACAATACAGAATTCCACAGTTATTCTTCGAAACCATAATACATATTTTCGTCATTTTGTTCCAATTAAACCACATAAGTCAATACAGATTTTCATCGAAACTTCAATTTCCCTTCGCAGAAGTTGACAAACATTTTCACGCATGTTTTTTAATTATAAAACAATCAATACTTTCAAAAACAAGGCAAAAATACGCACAAAATCCAACCAAAATTAGAACGAGAACACCGGTCGCCATTCCATGGAATAGAAAACGAATGGAACACAAGCGCGCGCCGCTGTTCTTTTTCGTGTTCGGCTACTTTTTAAACTTCCCCCGCAAAGGCAAACACAGATAGTAACAAAATTGATCTTCTGGTAAAGTGTTTAAATGTTGTAATCCAATTGAGATGAATCATCTCGTCAACAGGAAGAGGGAGGAGAACTCTCATCTCAGTTTTCTTATCGATCGAAATCCTTCAAATGTCTATGTCAGTGTCAAATGGCGCTGCGTGGCAAATTTAAAACACAACTTCATCACGCGCTCATGTTCCATTCCTACCGCGGAATAGAACAAAAACATGGCGTCCTTGGAGCGACATTTTTATCTTTGCATTTCATTTTAAGAGATTTTTGGGAAAATAACGTGCGGAAAATAGAGAAGAGTTGAACGAAGTAAAGAAAATGCTAATGGCCCTTTCCTCCGACATATCATTTATTTCTATCCAAATAGAAATAAATATATTAGGACCTCCTTTCATTAGGCCTATGAAGACCAAACCTTTATGATTGGATCGGTGATGAGGTTAGGTCCTTAGCAATATATCTATCATATGCCCATTGTGCATTCCTCACGAATCATTATGTCACTTTCATTAGGCCTTCATAGACCTAATGAAATACCTGTTATAGGTCCTAACTCCTAAGTACCCAATCCATAGCTAATAATGAAAGACGAGTCAAGGTCTTAGACAATGATGCCCGTTGCCAGTTCCATATGAACTTTTAAGGAAACGCACAAGTCCCCTTCCATTAGGCCTATAAAGATATCTTGGTAACCTTTTCTTTATGATTTTGGGTGGTGTGATGTAGCTATAGGTCCTAAGCACCCCATCCATAGCTATAACAATGACAGATGGCTAAGGGTCCTTAGCAACATATCTATTCCCATTATTCCTTCTTGATGAATATTTTAGCTTAAGTAGACAAATATGATTTTAGGTGGTGTAACGAGGGACAAGCGAGGCAAGGTCCTTATCAATAAGCGTATGCCCATTGACCCTTTCATATGAGCCTATAGGGAGCATACGACCCATTCGTGAAAAGCTAAACTTTTATGATTTTGGGCGATGTGACGAGGCTACAGGTCCTACGCATCGCTAACGATTATGTATACGGGCTAGTATATAGGCCCTTAACAGCAGTTGCATGCCCATTGATTGGAATTTATCCATGCCTTAAGAATATGTAGGCTAATCACAACAGTCCTACGAAGACCTAACATTTTATGATCTATATGCCCTTCCATATGAACCTTTAGGGAAACCGACCCCGCCCTTTCATTAGGTCAGATTAAAGACCTCAGTCACGCCTTATGGTTTTAGGCGGAGTGTGTATAGGTCCCAATTATAGTAAGCACCCAACCCATCCATAGCTACAATAGCAGACGCGAGTAAAGGCCCTTAGCAATATAGTCCTAGCTATGCCCATTACGAACAATTGGGAAACACGCCACCCTTTTATTATGCCTTGTAATTTGGGAATTGTTGAAACTGCATAGGACCTGAACTTTAGCATACAATCCATAGCATACAATTAATGCCAGATTGGGCTATAGGTCCTTTGGAAATTATAGGGTTATCATTAGGTCTACGAAGGCCACCCTTAATGACAGACGCGAGTGCCAAGGGCACATAGGTCCTAGGCACCCGAACAATGCCAACTGGAGGCTATACCGGTACCAACACGTGTTCAAATGTCAAATGGATTTACCTTAATCTTGTCGCATACGTTGAATTGCAGCTGATGCACGAATGGATTTAATCCGGGCGGCGGCGGCGGCGACGTTTGTCGACAGGAGGAACATCGGCGTCTTCGTGGATCCGAAGCGGAATCGTTTTCGGGATTCATAGGACGAGTGGATTCTTCTTCTTCTTCCGCCATTTTTTACGTAATATTCATCCAAAACAGGCTTAAATAACAACGGAGGCTCGCCTTTTTGCGTCGATCTACGGCCGATTGAGTTGGGCTCAACCTCTAGCGTTTCTCGGTGAAATCCACGGCGAAACTACGATCGATTTGGGCGCAATAACGCATTTTCAACGCCGAAAACGGACGAAATTTAACACCTCCGATCCCCTTTAAAGCTGGAATGAATGTGTTCGAGTCCGAGCCCAGCTTCAAATCCGAGCCTTTTGTTCGAGTCCGAGCCACGGGTTGCCGAGTCGGGTTTCGGGGAAACAAAGGGGGATTCGATGAAAATATAAACTTTTTATAAATCTATTTTGGGATTGATGAAAATTTTGGCTCGCAGCCTCGCAGGAAGTTATTTAAATCCTAGCCAAGGTTCGAGTCCGAGCTTACTATTCGAGTTTCAAACGAGCTTCTAGTCCTAGTAGCTATTTCGAGCCTATTGTTTGAGTTTGATCCGAGTTTCGGGTTTCTACGGACCGAGATTTTCTAGTTTAGCAATGAGTCCGAGATAAATTTCGATCCGAGTTTAGCTTGGTTTCTGGCAAAGCTTCGAACTCGAATACTTTTAAAGTTTCGACCCAGAGCTAAATTTCGAATACAAGTTTATACAGGTTTCGAATCCGAGCCAATTACGTACTCGAGCCCTCGTAAAGTTTCGGGTCTGAGAATATTGCTCGACTTTCGAGCTCGAGCTTATTCTTCTAGAGGTTCGAGTTACCGAGCCGGATTTTATGACGTTTTCCTTCATGAGCCAAAATCGAGCTACTCGAGCATTTCAGGTATCGAGCTCGAGTAGCTCGATACCTGAAATGCATTTTTTTAGAATCCAGGTTTCGAATCCGAACCTATTACTCGATTCATTGCTAAGTTCCGAGTCCTAGCACATTGCTCGAGTTTCTAGAGTTTTGAGCCCGAACCTACTTTTCGGGTTTCTAGAGTTTCGAGTTTACGAGCCGAATTTTATGGCGTTTTCCGAGCCAGAGTCGAGCTACTCGAACTCGATACCTAACATTTTTTTTTAGAATAAATGTTAAATTAAAAGTTAATTTGTAAATATACGACGTCATCTTTGACTATTATGACGCGATATTTAATTATTAATCTGTAATAGACGTCTAATGAAATATATAATGATAATTACTCGTAATTTTGTCGTTAATAGTTTAAACAGTTGTGCTGCAGCTGTGATATGAAATTAATCGAGCTAAGCAAGTAATTAATTACTAATTAATCGTTAAATTCAAAAAGTCTATTGGCACAACAGATGTTGGCATAAAATTCATTCGAATTCGTTTATTTGGGACACTGGTTAATAGGGACATTTTTTTTACCGGTTCTGCACCCTCTAGTGGTGTATGGTCCTTTAATACGGTACATAGTAATTCTTTAATGGTCGTGCCCTTATGTAATTCGTGTGCACTAATACTTATCTTAAAAGATGGTAATTGCGAAAGGGCCTCTGTATGGATTGGGAACCCTTTCCTAAAAGTTCCCAGATTGGCCCTTTGGTATTAGGGCATGTTCAACATGGAAATGGCTCACTAAAGATCCATATGTCCTGCATACCGAGGGAATGGTCCATGGCTAAAGGTCCATTAGCCACCAGGAGGATAACGGCCCATTGGAAATAGGACATGATAATTGAGGAAATGCCGCACACGTGCCAAAGGCCCATACGCCACCAGAAGGTGTCGGAAAAGGTTAAAACGTATTCTACCGTGAAACCAGGGTGGAATGGGTCTTAGTCTTCCTTCCTCGTCAATGGACCGCAGTCTTCTCTGGAGCAGAAGTGTTGAAGGGTCTCTCGGGCCAACTCGTGCCCTTGACCGGCAGCATGGCGAAGGAGCCGATGGGCTTCTCTGGAAAAATAATAAAAATGTATTGAACAAAGGGCCAAATGTCTTAAGTTGCGGTTACGGCACTAAGTATACTCAACTGTTTATCTATCGCGGCGTTCATGCCCTTCAGATGGGCCACCGCGAAGTCGTAAGAAGCCGCCACGTGCCCTTGGTCCTTAGCTTTACTGGAAAATAAAAATGTACGGGTCCGTATATATGGTAAAAAGTCATTGATTTTAAGGGCAGTTTTTTAAAGGTCCTTGAAAACGAATTTGTAGTTACTTTAACCAAAACAGGGCGTTTTCGATATTCGATTCCACTCCGTAACCTGAAATAACAAAAGTAAATTAATTTAACGATCACGTATCGAATTAAACCGATATAAATTGAATTCAACTCGCCTCTTAAATACTTTTGACCCACCAAATGTTGAGCGTGGTCGTAGCCGAGGTGGGCGTAAAACCAATTCACACCAAACTGGAGACGCGACGGGTGGAAATAACACGCGTAAAGGAGAAATGCCGCAAAACATAGGGCTACACCCTGAAAAAATATACAAATTATAATATTTCATTTAAAATAAGTTAAATTATTTTAAAAACTCAAAATGGATGACAGTTGTTATAAAAACAACATTTGAAAGGAACAGCGAGGATTCACATTTTGTAAAGGAAATCACTTAATTGCAGTATGGAAACAATTTAATTTGACTTAAAAAGCATTAAAAGGGGAAATTAAATTCGATTAAAACTAATAATTTCTTTGGAAACTAATAATAAAAAAATAAAAGGTTTGAAATTACTTCGAAATCAAATGAAAGTTAAATTGTTTAAAAAAGTGAAATTACCTCAACAATATTTGTCAAAAATGAATAATTAGAAAAGTACTAGAAAAATGTTAAAAATTCAAAATTACTACAAGAAATTACTCAAAAAATCAACAAAAAATGATTGAAATTATTTAAAAAACAACTAAAAGTGAAAATAGATGAAATACAAAATTAAGTTAAATTACTTTTAAAATATTTTTAAAAATCAGTTAAATCAGTAAAAAGTACTTGAAACATTTTTAAAAGAGTAAAATTACTACAAAAAATTACTCTAAATATAAACGAGAAATGATTGAAATTATTACCTTAAAAATATTTGTAAAAAAATCACTTAAATTAATTACTAAACACGATGGAAAAAGTAGTAAAAAATTTTAAAAATTTGGCAAGATTACTTGAAAATGAGTGAAAAGTATATAAAAGTGAAAATATTTCAAAAACTGAGTGTAAAAAAAAGTTCCTACTTGCAAGAATATAGAAATCCAAGTTTCTGGTTTTTTCTTCTTGGCCATGACAACTTTTCCTCCGTAAGTCACGGCGAGATCATCGCGGACACCGCTGGAATTTTTTCTACGTCTTAACATTCCGGACGGATCTAAAATACTAAATCCGAAACGGCACGTCTTGTTTTGTATCGACCGTTGCTACGGCAGCGAAAACTATACAAAATCTTTTGTTGAAAACTATCGGAGGGGACATGGCAACCGAATCGACAACTCTAACAAACTGTCATTATTCCAATCAATGGCAGGTGCCGGAAAAGGTCCTTTTAACCTCTGAAAACAGACTATTAAAACCATAATCGGAATAATAATTTAAAAAATTTCTGTTTTTATTCAGAAATTACATCGTCGAAAAATTACTTATTAATCCGTAAACACCGGAAGTTACTAACACGTCCATCGATGCCCATCGTCGTGTCGCTCACCGTCATGCATTACCGCAACTCTGGTCTTACACTCTCGTAGAGGGAGTATTAATGTCTTCGGGTACTTCTACTCTCTCCTTGGTCATTTCGGTCCCACATCCATCCTTTTTGGTCGTTATTGGTTCACTTTTACACACTCGTAGAAGGTCCATCAATGTTTTCAGGCACTTCTCGTCTCTCATTGGTCATTCCGGTAACTTATCCATCCTTTCCGGTCCTTCTCAGTTCGCCTCTCAGGTCCTTCTTGGCCACTTGTCCATTTAGGGCAGTTCCAAGCAGTCGTACTTTCCGTACATCTCTTGCGCGGCATCATAAATGGCTTCTCCGCATTGGACCAGCGTTCGCGAGATGCTCTTGAAGTCTTCGGTGGAATGTATCGTGGTCTTCTTGACCAGACCGCGGAGGTTAGGCAGGAAGTACATCGCGGCGAGGGCACCCTTCCTCACGGCCCACGGGTGAAACTTCTCCAGCGACTCCTTGTAAGCGGCTTTGGCCGACGGGCCTGTCGCTTCCTCCTCTTTCAGGTCCAAGAACCTTTTCAGAAGCCCATTGATGAAGGCCATGGCACGATGAAGCCGTAGGAGGGTCCTGGCCCCTGAAGGTTCCTCGGTGGAATTCAAAAGACCTTCCTTTGACTCGTAGGTCAGCATGGACTCCACGGTTACGTAATGATGGCCCTTTACATCAGAGTCCAAGTGCTTCTCCAGGATTACCAGCTTGGAACTGATCTCAGAACCCACGAAGCCGAAGACGTTGCCGAGGCGGCAGAAAAACCTTGTTGAGAGAAAGGATGAAGTGAAGGACTTGAAAGGCTTAAAAAAAACCTTACGGGCTTTAAAAAAAAACATAATCAGCATTTGCGTTCCTTACGGACTACAACCTAAACTGACCTATATAATCCTCGATAAGCTTCGATGTAAGACGGAAGATGAATTTTATCATCTCCGAGGCAGCTTTCCATACTTTTGGCAATTATCCTAAGGTCCACTCTTGATTCTTCAACCGCCATTTTAGACTTTTGTTAAACTTTTCTGGAAATAAAAACGTGGAGTGTCTTAAGTGAGCTTTGGTCCGTAAGTATCCACCGACTTACGACTGCCGACGGTTCGAATAAGTCGCATCGACGGGAGACGTGTCGATAGATGAATCAAAGATAACAACTTGTTGAAACAATGATAACTTTGTGAAGATAAAGCCAATGCCACAAAATAACAAAGAGATTTTTTATTTAAAAACTTTGCGATTCGGGATTTCGTAAACTCCGATAAGTATCCGTTCGATTTTTCCTCGTTAAACAATTTACGTGTTTAGCCGGAGTTAATTCTTGCTAAAATACAGTAAGGGCTTTTAGAAAACTTATTCGCTTTAAAAACAGTTAAATTACATAAAAAAACAGCGCCATCTATGTTGCATTCCGTACAAATTCTGCATTACCAGTTGTTCCGCACA
The DNA here is from genome assembly GCA_033995625.1 of Ophyiulus pilosus. NCBI lineage: Eukaryota > Metazoa > Arthropoda > Diplopoda > Julida > Julidae > Ophyiulus > Ophyiulus pilosus. Next base: position 10,356 of record JAUJYV010000036.1, on the reverse strand, counting down.
TCCTAAAACTCCGGCAGCTTAATCGGAGGTTAACTATAACGTGTCAGTTAACCTAACCAAAAATCTTAACTGCTTATTAATATACGAGGGATTAAACCAACACTCGACGCAACGACAACATCCCCGCTTCCCTATTTGTTGAAAATGTAACGGACGGTTAACTAAACATATCTAAAAATCGTAACTCCAAGTTAAGAAAAATGGATTAATTTGATCGCTTAATCCTTTTCCAGAACAATCGATGTCACCTCGTCGGTGATATTCCAATGTCGCGAACCGATTACAATATCACCGGCAATTATCAGTCGTTACTGATGGCGATGAATAACGAACGAATGATAACACTCCCAAAATTCAGTTACCGTATCAATATCCGATATAATCTCTTCCATCAAGCTGGATGGCCATTCTGCGGAGAGATAACATTATCCGTTGTTATCGACAGTCATCGATAACAAATACCTGTCGCAACGCTACATCGCCGAACGTCCGGTTAACAAAAACAACTCGCGTTGCAATCGGGAAAACTTCTGGTTTACAGAAACAAGAAAGCAATCTGACATCCGAAGATGATGGGCAAAATGAACTTCGTGTCGGGACGGACAACGGATGTTGGCGGTGAGAGCGAGCGTCTATCGTCTTTTGCCAATGATCTGGTTCGCTTCGCTAACGAGAATCAAGAGAAAGTTTCAGAGTTCAGCAGAAAACACGAAAGCAATCTGGGCAAGGAACGCCTGGTGCAAGGTGCCAACAAAGCCGTTGACAAGATGATAGACATCCTCAACCAGTTCGTGATGGTAGCCGGCCAGCGCCACGAACTGGCAACCCTCGGATGTCTGGTATCCAATCTCGGTCTCTTCCTACTGCTGCTCCAGGTCCAAGTCGACGTGGCCTCTGTCCTCGTCTTCGCCGTCTTCAACGAGAACTTCCGCACCTGTCAGAAAGCCAAGAAGCTCGGCACCGTGGCCGTTGGAGTGGGCGACTGCTTGCGCTTCTTGGAAGCGCGCTTCAGCCGCCTGGAGAACTTCGTGGTCGATTCGTCCGAGATCATGTACCGCATCGGAGGGCTCGTCCACGCCAACGATGACGTACGAGGACCCTTCCAGCTGCTTAGGGCCAGCATCGATGGAGCCCGGATGGAAAGCGCGAAGATGGACGAGAGAGTGGCAGAGACGCTAGCCGGCATCAGGAAGACGCTCATCTCTCCAGGTACGCTCACTTTGCCTAACCTGTCCCTGAAGAGAATAACCGAGAGTTGTTGGCTTTAGATGACAGAGGGAATTGTTGTTGTTGTTGTTGTTGTTGTTGGTGGTGGTGGTGGTGGTGGTGGTGGTGGTGGTGGTGGTGGTGGTGGTGGTGGTGGTGGTTTGGCCAGTGTAAGTGGCAGAAAACCATGGCCAGACCTGGATGATGTCAGAATGTCATCAGCGCATCACAACCATAGCAACGAGGGGCGACTCCATGGTCAGCGGATGTCAGGGAAGTCATAAGACCAAGAGTTGTTGGCCTAAGATGTTAGAGAAGGCGTAAAAACCAAGAGTTGTTTGCATAAGATGTCAAGGCAGTCATAAAACTAAGAGCTATTGGCTTAAGATGTCAGGGAAGTCATAGAACCAAGAATTGTTTACTTAAGATATTAGAGAAGTCATAAAACCAAGAATTGTTTACAAAAGATGTCAGTGAAGTCATAAAATTCAAGAGTTGTCAAGTTAAGATGACGAGGAAAAGAAAGTTATTAAAGCAGTTGTTAATTCAAGAGGAAGAATAAGGGCCTCTGGAAAAGGGCTTCATTTCTCTGGTAACATTATTTGTCGTGACTTGTCAGATTGTCATTGAAAGTGTTCAAACGACAATATGTTACACTTTGTTATCTTAATTGTTTGTCACGTGAAATACGATGATAAACCCAAAAATTGTTGGCGAGGCACATGTTGTCAGAGCTTGTAGAGCTCAACAGTTACTTCACCAGATATTTGTCAACAAACAAATTCCCTGACATCTCTGCTAGATGTCAGCATTGTTTTCCAAGTCAATACACTTATAAAAATGTTATTCTCTCGCAGGCCGCAGGAAGCTGATCATCCAATTGGCCACCGTCCTGGGCGGTGTCCTGGGCTTCTGCGTCTCCTTGGTCATCACTTGGTTCCTCAGCTGGTTCATCGCAGTCATAACCATCCTTATCGGAAGTAAGTTTCTCATCTCGAGAACTCTGAAGAAAAGCACGAAACAAGTTGCTAATGCCCGCTGTCTTTTTCAGCAACCGTATTTGCCATTATCGGCGCCATCCTCGGGTTCAAGATAGTCAATCGGAAGGAGACCAACCTTCTGGAAGATCTGGTGAAATGTTGCAACCAGCGCGATTACCTGCGGAAGAGTTTCGATAACTTTAAATACAAGTGGCAGAACACCGACTTGTACGTTAAGTACGCCCGGCACAACGACGAAGGACGGCAGGCGTCCCTCCGAGACGGCGTGGACATTCCGCTCAATGACTTCACCGAATGTTAATCCGTATTTCGGATGTTATCTTATTTTTGCGTTCTCTCGGTCCAAAGAGATGTCGTGGACTTTTTGACATCTCTGAAGTCTGACATTGCGGAAGACAGCGGATGGACATTGCCGAAGCAACGATGATGGATCCTCCAGCATCTTTTCTTACGGGCCTCTGAAAACCTTAATTTATGAAGTTTTTGGACACTATCCGGATGCCTTTGACGTCAGACTTGCCATCTTTGTCAGTACTCATTTATGACATAAATTAGTTTAGGGCCATTAATATTACCAAAAATACAAAGATTTGGGACCGCAATCATTTGGCGTTTTTCATCCATAAGGGTCACACGAGCGCGCATATGTTGTACCACGATCTCCAACGTGACATTTTCAGCCCTCGATAAGGTCCTTTTCTGCGCAAGATCCTCAGATTGGTCTTGGGCATTCTTGATGTACTATTCTTGTAGATTAAGTCATGAATAAAACTTTATTGATATTATTATTTCTTATGCCCAGTCCAGACCCTTCCAAGACTTCCAATTAGGGGAACTCCGACTGAACCTGCCTTCATCAGTTCCAGAACATCTTCTCCGGTTATGACTACTGCGTTCACGCTTTCTCGGCTGATGGCTTGGCCACCTCTCAGACGTAACCCCAAATCCTCTTTGGCCACTGCATCGATCAACAGTCATTGGCATCTGACTTCCTCGGTCATCGAGACCTCATCGGCAATTGTCATCCTTGCTTCCTCGGCTGAGGTCTCGTCCATCTCTCAGATACAACCCCAGGTCCTCCTCAGCCACTTCTCAGATACATCAACAGATCCTCCATGGTCATCATAACTTCATCGGCTAGTTATCAGATTCATTCCCAGATCCTCCTTGGTGAACGGGACTTCACTGGGCACCGATAAACCTCTTCGGCTACTTCTCGGATACAATCCCCGATCCCCTCAGTCAAAGAGACTTTATCGCCATTGTCATCCTTCCATCCTCGGCTGATGTCTAGGCCATCTCACAGATGTAGGCCCAGATCCTCCTCAGTCACCTTTCCGAGTACAACAAACACCTAAGATTCAGTCTGAAATCGGAAAACTTCACAGCTGTCCTCGGTCTCATTTCGATTCTTGTTAGATGCACAAACACCATATCTGAAAGCCTTATCGCTGTCACCTTTATCGCAGTCATCTTCATGGCAACGCTGAAATTGACAAACAAAATCGACAGAAAAATAAGCTAAAATGTACAGATAACAAACCTCATACCGCAAGAGATAACGGATGACTCCCATTTTCGATTTGATCGATGAGCCATTGCGGAGACTGGTTTTCGCAAAATAACAACAGCGCACAACACTCGCACCGCTGTTTTCAAACAACCTGGTCACCCATTTCTTGCCAGACAAAGAGTCTGACTGAATGTCAGGAAATCCATTCGATTATTGAGTCAAGAGTTTTTACTTCGTGCGGCGGTTAAGAAAGCGGAAGAAATGGAACACGAGACCACAGATGCATCTCCAGTCAGAACCAGGCAGGTGATCGACAGATATTATCCATATCCAGCCGCATCACCTTCCTCCTACAGGTAAGATGGACAAACTATGGTTTTGATGACTTACTAGACTTGAGATGATTGAACTTCCTCTTCTACGGTCTTCAGTCACAGAGGAAGGATACTGATGGTTGGGAGCAAAGAGACAAAGAGTCCTGAACAAGAGATTCTGGTTGCCGAACCTTTATTTGCACATTGTCTCAGTTGCATTTCTGGAAATTAAATTCCAGAAGTCCACCGATGAATATTCCACCGCAGTCACTTAATTACCCAGTCGGTCATCATGAACCGCTGGAGTTTAGCGAGAACCTTGCCGATATTTAACATGTCCGCGTAATATTTTCAGATATTCTTCAGCGCAACAGAACGAGTTGGTGTTGTCCACTTACTCCAGTAGCGACACCCGCTATCTGTGCAAGCCGATCATCTTCAACCACAAAACTTACAGCAAAGCGACTTACGGCTACGGATGTCCAAACGTGCGAGAAGGAACCGACCAAGATGTTCAACGACTTCTGGAGACTTTTAGGATCATGGGCAACTGCGATAACCCCGATGTCTACATAGACAAGACAGTTCTGGAAATTGAGGACATCTTGAAAAAAGGTAAGCCTTTCTTACATCCGCATCTTCCTTAAGTCCAAGAACTTCGCGGAGGATGCGAGGATTTCTTAACATTGTCTTCCATCATTCCAGCTGTCCAATCTGACCAGTCAGCTTACTCTTGTCTGATGGTCATCGTGCTGACCCACGGTGAGGAGCATCTGTTGTACGCTTACGACAAGACCTATCCCATCGCCTCACTCTGGAAAGCGCTAACCAAAGGCAAACCGCAGAATGGCACATTGGCCGGAAAGCCAAAGCTTTTTTTCATCCAGGTAAGTAGCCTACAGTCCACCGTGGTCAAAAGGTGTTCTGAGGCAGCGGGAGCGACTTCGAGGAGCGAGGTTAGCGGTAGTTAGAGTGAGTTAGCGACAGAGGGAATGGCAGGGGTTTTGTGGATATAGGAATGAGCTTAGCGACAGTGGAAGTGGCTTTGAGGCAGTGACCAACTAAGAGTGGAAGCAGCTTTGTGGAGTTTTGTATGTATGTAGAAGGGAGCTTAGCGACATTGAGTTAGAAGCAGTGACAGTTAGAGACATAGATTAGCGGGAGCGAGAGTTTGTAGCAGCGGGAGTAACTTAGCGGCAGAGGCACTGGGAATAACTTAGCGATAATTATAGTTAGCGGCAATGGGAATGGTTTAACGGCAGTGAGGAAAGTTAGCGGCAATGTAATTAGCTTAGCGGGAGTGAGAGTTAACAACAGCGGCAGCGAGAATTAGATTCAGGGAGAGTTAGCGGGAGTCGCTTAGTTGAATTTTGAATCATTCTGGACATATTTTTTCATTAATCCTAATAAATTGTGCAACACAGGCCTGCCGCGGAGGTGATCTGGATGCGGGAATATTAACCGAAACTGATTTTCCTGAAATGCATACCAAACGGATTCCGCTGTGCGCGGACATTCTAATAGCATATTCTGCATTTTTGGGTAAAACAATTGTTTTTGTTTTTTGTTTTTTTGTGTTTGTTGAAAATTTTCAGTTTCGACTTTTATGTCAATAAACCATTTTCCATCAGGTTACAAATCCGTTCGCAACACACTTCTCGGATCTTGGTTCATCCAGACTTTGTGCGACTGTTTGGAAACTTATAAAGACAATCACGATATTATGACAATGCTTACCATTGTCCAACACAGCATCGCAAACACGAAAGTGTTTCAAGGGGACAAGAAGCAGATGCCAACCGTAGAAACAACATTGACCAAGAAGTTGTACCTCACGCAGAAGAAAGTCATCGTGGAACAAAACATTATCCATCACAGGGCAGAAGCTGCCACGATGCCGCAAAAGGTCCTAAGATCGGATGACCCGGACGAGGACTGCGTACAATGTTCAGAAACTCCCGATGCAAGGGCCAACGTCAAGTGGCTTTCTTTAGGAGTCGTAGCGGGCATCTTGGTATCTTATGTAGCAAAAAAACTTATTAAATGTTAAATATGTACCTCTAATAAATGAAATTTGCAAATATCTGTTGACAGTGACATTGTCTCGAGTGTTATACGGTGTTTTACATTTCTTGATTGCCGTACAGTGACATTGTCAGACTGCGCAACGGTGGGTTGGCTGTATTGACACGGCTGTGCGGTGTCCAACATCTCTCGATTGCCATTACTGTTGACAGTGAAAGTGTCAGACAGCGCTACAGTCTTAAGCGTATGAATGCTGTTGTACGACCGACAGTGACATTGTCAGAGTGCGTTGAGGTGTCACGCGCATGTTATCATAAATAAATTGCGAGATAAGACGCCATATTTGAATAGATAAGATATAGCTGTGAAAATATAATTTCAGTTTCCAGAAATTTGATATTTAGTTGACATGTGGTAGCGGTAGTTTCGAGGAATTGTCGTTATAAGGTTTCTCGACAAGGGCAAAAGATGTCGAGGCCAGAAAAATAAAGATTTGATGACATTACTGTTGACGGTGACAGTGTCAGACCGCGCTACAGTGTTAAGCGCATGTTGGCTGTTGTAACTACTGACAGTGTCAGTGTCTGAGTGATCTACAGTCTTCAGCGCACAACGGCTGCTGACAGATTGTCCATTTTTAGATGAATTCCTATGATACGTCATCATAAATAAAGTTCGAGATAAGACGCCACATTTGAATAGATAAGATATAGCTGTTGAGATATAGTTTCAGTTTCCAGAAATTTGATATTGAAATAGTTGACATTTGGCCGTAAAGGTTCGAGGACGTGTCATAACAAAGTTTCTCGTCAAGGACAAAAGATGCCGGGGCCAGAAAAGCAAAGACTCGATGACAGTACCGATGAAGACACAGACATGGATGAAGATCAAGACCAATTAACCACCGATGCCAAAGTGCCAAAAATATTCATCAAGGTGGAAGAAAAGCTAAAAAAAATTAACAAACCGTGAGCTAATTTTTTATACATCCTTAAAACTTTACAACATTTAGTAAAATCTTTACATGCCGAGTAAACGTACCGAGTTTCAGTTTTTACTCATTGTCGTATACGATATATCGCGATGTAGAAATCTGCCCTTTAATTATTCCGGAGAGGTTAATTTTCCATTAACTCCGAAACAAAAAAGGCCCGTGACGAGAGAAAAGAAAATCCGCGCCTCGGGACCGGCCGTCCCGTGATAAGTTAATGAGCTAATCCCTTACAGGTCAAGCAATGGACCCTCGTAATAGACTTTACTACCTTTATTTAAGATACTGCAACGGATGCTCGTACCCGAACTTATAACCGGAGGTGACCTTTAAGTTTTTGGGGCCTTTTGCGTATCAGAGGTGCTCTACGGACCAAAAAGTGACAAAGGAGCATTGTAGTTAAAACCCAATATCTCACAATCCGTGTGGTATTTCTCCGCACTTCACCTTTTATGTGTTGGGTATCTGAACTCGAGGGAGGGCCCAGAGAGAAATCCACCCAACTCAGTGGTTAGGTAATATTACCCACCACTCTTTTTTAGAGGAGTCTTATTCGATCACAATGAGGGGAAGTTTGGGATTGGCTGTGTCCGAGTGCTTTGAAGTTCTCTCAGTACCGTATGCCGTGACAGGTGACAAAAACTTCCAAGTGACACGAGTGAGTCACCGTGTTTTGCCCGCCATAACCGACTCGGCAAAACATTGCTTCTCGCTTCTGGGGGGAAGGGGGAGGCATTTTGGCATCACCAACACTACCGTCTCCAATCCCATTCCCCGCATCTGGATAACCGAGATAACTACCCGTCATTGTAAATGACGTACGAGCAGAAAATTTAACAATCCATACAAAATGTAAAATTTTGAAGGACGATGGAAGCGCCTCGACGATACGATAATTTGACAACTTTTCCTATAAACGAACAAAAATTATCTGATCAAAATCTTATCGCGTTTTATTCCAGCTCACTGTTAGGAGATGGAGTCGGTGACTTACGACAAGTCGCGTACGACATCGGCAGTTACAAATTTTTTGCAAAACCGGTTATATTTAACCACAAAAGATATTCGAGCAAGCACGCTACGGGATATCAACTCACGACGAGATCCGGTACCAAAATGGACCAACTGGCGCTGACGGAAATGTTTAAGGACCTCAACTGCACGGAGCCGGAAATATACCAGGATGAGAAAACGAAAAACATCAAAGACGTTTTGAAGGACGGTAAGTTTTGAAAATACGAGAACACTTTGCGCTACGAGACCTTTAAAATTTGATAATAAATTTTAAAACAAATTTAGTCGCAACCGCTGACCACAGCGACTACGCGTGTGTCGTGGTGGTGGTTTTGACTCACGGCGATGAAAACCAGCTTTTTTCTTACGACGGCATTTACGGGACGAGCGAACTTTGGGACCCGTTCGTAAAAGCTGCTAAAAAAAATCTAACGTTAGCGGGCAAACCAAAAATCTTCTTCATCCAAGTAAGTATTTGAGATATGCGCTACGTTGACTTTAAATATTAATCCACAAATTTAAATTTGGGACATAGGCTTGCCGAGGAGATGAATTGGACGAATCGGTCGAACTTACGGTTACGGATTCGAGGCGTGTAGATCCACCGCCGGAGAACTTCATCAAGAAGATACCGAGATGCGCGGACTTCTTGATCGCAAATTCTTCGTTTCCCGGTAAGTTTCAAAAATCCAGCAGAAAATAGCACGGCTCTCGGCTCGGTGATTTTAGATTTAGTTTTACGTTCCGAAGAACTTTGTTGAGAGTGGCCTCACCGTTGAAGAACTTGGGCGTCTGGGACCTTTACGAGAAAAGGCCTCGCAGTTGAAGTACTGTTACGAAATGATGCCGTTGAGAAACCTTCGTGAAAACATATCACGTAGTTGAGAAACTTCGTTGAAACTGTAGAAGAACTTAGGTGTCGTGGAACTTTGATGAAAAAATAGTAACCAGAAGTTGAAGAACTTCTTTGAAATGACTTAAATGTCGAAGAACTTTGCTGAAAATGTAGTCACCGTTGAGAAACTTTGTCGAAAGAGACCTTGCCGTTGAGGAACTTTGTCACGCGTGGCCTCGTCTTTGAAGAACCTAGCTGTCGAGGAACTTTGTTGAGCATGACTTTGCTGTTGATGAAGTTTGTTGAACTATCGCACCAACGAAGAACTTGTGTCAAGGAACTGTTGAAAATGGCCGCGTCTTGAAGGAACTTTGTTTGATAATGAATTACTTTTTTTCCTTCTTCCAGGTTACAAGTCAGTACGAAACATAGTTCAAGGTTCCTGGTTCATCCAGACGCTGTGCCAGGCAATCACCAACCACAAATCAAGTTTGGATTTACTGAGCATCTTAACGATCGTCAAACACGACATCGCGTACAACCGTACTTTCAAAGACGACAACGAAGACAAGAAGCAAATACCGTGCACCGAAACAACGCTCACCAAGATGTTGTTTCTGTGCTCTAGACCCAAAGTCGATGGCAGTCGTCCCATGGACCGCACGGATTCAATCCTTAGAAAATCCATCGTAGAAAAAGAGGACGTTCCGCCGCAGCCCGTCTTTAGCGGAACTGTTGGATGTTCCTCGATAGGTGTCGATCATTTTGCAATCTTGGGCGCAATCCTTTGCGTCACGATACTATTCGTATCGTGGCTTCTGAAAGCTGAAATCCACTGCAACTGTAGTTGCAACGGGCCCTAAAGATAACAGGTCTTAAGCAATGCTCGGTCGTGGGACCTCCGAGGAACTCAAAGACCGGATTAGTTCACTAACGAGTCTTTGATTTGAATAATGTTAATTCTGCTGCATTAACTCCGATCATCAGAGGCTTACTAATTTAAAGGCCCTAACTGGCATTAACATTAAACCATTTAGACTTACAGTTCAGTATATGGGACACTTCGATAAGCAAAAGATGACGAAGCTGCTCCTATTTACGGCATAAACTCCTAATTTTTTTTTGACGTTACTTAGAGTATTTTCTCGGTCGAGAAATTATTCGTACCTTTTTTGGGTTTTAGGACAAATGCGCACCCGAACCCAAACCTAACCGACTGAACCTAATTTGTATCGTGCTAATAATCTAAACTGTAATAAATCTTGGTAATTTGCAAAAATACGCCCATTTATAAAAATGTAAGCCAAAGTTTTGAAATAGCCTACATACTCAAATTTGCATATGTTAATAAGAAAATGCGTGTGCTTACCTTAGTGACCCGTTGTAGCAGGAAATTTCTTATACACGCCAAAACATTATCCTTCCGTCATGTGCAGACTGTCAAAATCGCGTTACAT